>JAPMOB010207015.1:0-12787 GCA_029875015.1 Lepomis gibbosus | reverse complement strand
ACAGTATTTAATAAGCTGTCAATAATTGCATTGTACATTACATGGTTGTGCTCTGTAAGTGAAACACAGGTTACAGTTACCGAATCCTTTATAGCTATGCAGTTTTATGAGCAACCTGGATTGAACGTAGCAGGTGATACAGCATTCGTAACAACCACTAGAGACTTCAGACTTGACTCTAGCTCTTGGACTTTAGCTCAGAGACTTGTGAGCATCTCTGCGCATACCATGACTGATCTCATATACACAAAAAAACTAAACATTTAATAAATGTCATACCTGGTTTTGATACATGAATACCATTTATTTTAAAGACACCTCCTCACACGTGTTCTGACCCACAAATTCACATACTTTAAAAGCATCGATATTTGAAGTCTGGGACATCAATGAAAACAAAACATCATAGAACAAAAAGACATTAACAGAAAGACCTGTTAGTTGTATACACACAAGCATGCACACACCATGTGCACGCACACAATCACAATCACTCCTGAGGCAACAAACACACTTAAGGTTCCCCACAGATGTGAAAAGGAACAATGAAAAGAAAAGAAAGACAAAGTACTTCCTGAAGAGGGTTTAATGGCTGTCAGGTTTGCTTTCAATACACACAAATGACACACATCTAGGAACACACACACACAAAAATATACATTATACACGGACAAAATGAGATAAAGGTGAAACACACACGCACGCACGCACGCACGCACGCACACACACACACACGCGGGAGTAAGTGTGTATATCTTGAGTTTGACTTTGATATTTAGAGTTCATGATTCATAGATGAACTGTTATGCAAGCATAATGGACTGTGTGTGTGTGTGTGTGTGTGTGTGTGTGTGTGTGTGTGTGTGTGTGTTTATGTTTTTGTCGTGTGCATGTGTGCATCTTCAAAAGGTCAGGCTAAGCATTTGTGTTGCATGCCAACAGGCACACAGACGTGGAAAAGTCTGGTATACACATTCATAATACACACATAATAAACAGAGCAAAACACCATGCAGCCAGGAAGTTAACACAACAAGCACTGATATGAGCACGGACCTCTCAATGTATAAAAAAGAATACAGGTATGACTATCGACTATGAATAGATAAATCGTGTATGTTACAGTAGTCCCAACCCCATGGAGGGATGACGAAGACAACAGCTCTGGGCTGCAATCCAAGAGTCGCCCACACAGAGATATTAACATGAACAGTTATTCTCATAAATCAGAAGTAGGGCTCAGCCATACAGTTTCACCATGAGTCCATAAAAGAATGTGTGTATATCAACAGTTATTCAACTACTTTAATCAAAAAAATAGCTGGGGCACTTACAGTTTATTAGAACTAATTTCTAATTTATGATCTCAAACATATTATCATCTGATTCATATTAAGAAAAAGAATGACGGTTTAAAATGTCAGTCACTTATAAAATAACCTAAATTATCAGCTCCACCCATGTGTCACTCCAAACAAGTGTAACCATCCTGGCATTTGGATACTTTTAAAAAAACAAAATATGATTTCTAAATACAATGATTGTTGTCAATACTTTCAATCAGTAATGTCCAGCATTATTTTCATTTTGTTTTTCAAACGAAATTTTCCAACACAGGTTAATCACTATGCAAGTAAAATTTGTCATTACTGTTCCCCCCTGTAATTCTCTGCGTATCACAACCAGCATTCATACATCACTATGCACGTCCACACATTGTCTCACCTTCGTATACAGCTTTGAAGCCTTGTGCACTGACAGCAAAGTCTGTGGTAAACCACAAGGCCAATATAGATCCACTGCTGACTATAGGGGAGGGCAGCATGAATCCTGACAACCTGAAAAACAGAATAAATCTTTTAAAAATGTATCTCTGAAACACACCAAGACAGTTTACTGTTGACCTCAAACAAAGCAAATAAAGAGGCAACATAAAATCTGCAAACCTGAAACAGAAAAAGTATGTGACAGTAAAAACATCTGTGTTCAGTGTTAATCATGTTGATGTTGTGGTTAAGACCCCAAGCCCTGAAGCCATAAAGACCCCTGCTGGCTTGAAATCGGGTCCCTCCAAGATCTTCTCTTTTGTGTTTTCCCGTCTCCGTGCTCCTCTCAGGTTTCCTGCTGTTTTCTTCATTGAAGAAAAGGAGATTGAAGGGAGTAATGTTCCCACTCTCTAAAAATAAAGTATACGCATTTGATACAAGATCCACTATTCATGATAACCAACCGTTTGTTGCCAGTGAGGCATGCACTGTCGTTGCTATGTGTTTTATATAAAACTGAATACTGCTCTTATAAATGCATGAGTAAAAAACAACTTTTCTGAGTAACTTGCCCAACACTGCTCCTTACAGCTAACGTCTGTACAGCCAGTACATTAACTGTTTAGGCTGTCTGTCCAAACACACTTTTAGACACAACAGACAAAGATTCTGCTGAATGGTAATCATCTTTAGTTCCAACAAAGCTCAATATCTTATATCAAAAGCTAGATCTTCAGTTAGGCAGCAGCAAGGCAGTCTTTACTGAATAAAAATGCATTCTTGTGGAAAACTGAATAACCAGCTTTTGAGAGTATCTTTCTCAAATGGAAAAATAAACAAAAACAATGTTGTAATGAATGTTTTCTGTGTGTGTTGGACTCAAACCCCAAGCTTGTTTCCTGGTTGGTTTCCCTGCGCAGCATTTCTGGGTGCAGCCAAAATGTGGAAAGTGTCCACTTTGATAATCTTGTACAGATGATGTAGCTCTGTTGGCTTTATCAAACCATGACCTTCAGTGCACAATGGACTGGTCTGCTGCTGAGGGTGAATGGTTAGTGCTATATAGGGATTAGCACTGCCAAATCTGAGGCGAAGGTGCTCTACTTGATATGGTGGATTGCCCCCCCTGGTTTGGGAGCAAGTTGATTCCCCATATGAAGAACTTAAAGTATCTTTTGATCTTGAATGTAAAAGGTCTCATGTTCCCAGTAGATCTACAGTATGACCCATCCTCATCCCAAAGCTCTTGATACAAGGAGTGGAAATGCACAAGCAAGGGGCCAAAATTCCTTGGGATGGGATGTTTAACAGATTCATTTAGCTGTTCTAACTTGAATCTTTTTTTGCATTTTTAAAAACTTTTTTCAGGATATTGTTTTGATGTATGCAATGCCTCATTTCATATTTACATTGTGCCACTGTTCAATATGTCCATGAAAGTGAGCAAACTGAAGTGCAGAGTTAATTAGCTCTTGATATATCCAAATTCAAAAAAACGATTAGGGGACAAGTTTGGACAGAATCAATTTTCCTCGATGTATTCACAAACATATGCAACAATGAAAATGGAGGAGAGACAAAACCAAAGGGAAGGAGTAGAGGGACAAATAAAGGGGACAGAAAGACAGACATTAAAATAGGATTCAAATGTTAACACAATCAAAGCGGTGACCACAATGAGTCTGGTTTCTGTATTACTGGCAGACATTTTATACAATTCATTTTTCATCCCTTGAAAGGTCAGCTAGGTCAACAGACTACTGGGCTGAGTTTAAGCAAAAAAGAGAGAATGAAAGTGGGAAAGTGAACAAGAGACAGATACGAAAAATGGTCTGAAGAAAGAAAGGTCGATGGACAAAAAAGGCAATAAAAGAGTAAGCCATTTAACTACCGAGCAACACAGAGGACAGTGAAAACAGAGAATGATGAAAAATGTATAATTTTAATTTTCTGGCCTTAAAGCAAGGACACCAAGGACAGACAAGAACGGATGAAGGGAGCACATGAAAAGCGACAAACAGAAAGAGAGATGGAAGGAAGAGAAGAGAAGAGACAGAGGAAATGGAAGAAAAACAGAACGGAGAGGGGTGTGAGGTGTGTGGTAAGACGAGACCAGGGGAGAAAAGACAAGCTAGAAGGAGGAGAAAGTTTTTGCCTTTCATACTTGTGAATTACATTTTTTCTCTACTTAGCCACAGTAGTGTTGTGTAGTAGCTTAATATCGGTACAGAAAAAGTGATAAACCCACTTACATGTTTGTAGAATTATTACTATTGACCACAGGTTCATTTTAAACCCCCCCCGCACAGATTCATTTTTTAGCTGTACACATACTCACATACATGCTTGCTTCCTTGTTTTTCATCTGAGATTAAAATTCGGTTTTATATTGAGGGCCTAAGCATGAAACATGTGAGGACCCTATTGAAACTGAAGGATTTTTTTTCTTTCTGCCAATGAAGCGCATTTTAATCGCCCCATGAAAATGTATGTGTGATATTTTGGCATGGGTGTGGCAAAATGGCACTCTCCGGAATGAACCATTTTTGTTGTCATGTCCCGACCTACAAAAACACATTTGGGGCAATGCCTTACACCCAGCAGGACCTTTGGATTTAATTTAATGGTAATTTTTGGCAATTTACAGGTTCTGTACTTTTACAAACTCTTCCTACAGAATTAATCAGATCGACTTAAAATTGCTGTGCAATTTAAAGGCATTGACGGTGAAAAACTGTGCTATCTGTGAGGTTTTATCCAAAGGCATGTCCGTGACGTGGCATCGAAAAATTGATGATCGGCAAGAAACAGGAAGTTGATATAACTTCAACGTGCATGCTCACATCTGTACCAAAATTTACATGTATGATAACAGACCCGACCTGAACACATCTACAAGCCAAAATTCACTCGGTCATGGCGCCAGCTACTGGCAACAGGTAATGACAAGTTTTATGCCGTGATCTACTGCTCCTAGCAGGTCATATACAAAACTGTCTCAGAAAAGCCTTAAGACACTGATGATGCTACATTGCGAAGCTTAAGAGTTTTTGTCTGACAGCCTGTCATCTGCACCAAATTTGATATGTCTAATATCCTGAAGACATTTACATACTAACATCCATTCACACTTATGGCCCCATCTAATGGCAACAGGAAGTAGCCCTTCAACAAAGTAGCCCCTGCGCCCTGTTTTACCTAGATGTATAAAATTCTGTGGCACATATAGTATCACATGTAGTATCTCAGGATACTACATATATACCCTAAACTCAACACGATGTCAGCCATTTTGAATTTAACGGTCACTTTTGGTGGCACGGCTGCAGCATGCCTTGATGCACTTCACACACAATGCTGGTTGCAGCTTGAATTCTTTTTTTTTTTATTATGAAGGTTACTTGACCCAGACTGGGCATAGATAGCCCACCTTCTGCAACCTTTTCATATTTAGATTTTTTTCTAAAACATAATTTCATTCAATGTAGTTCTATTTAGCTCACACACACACACACTGTATATTGATCCTGTAGATTTGTGTAGATTGCGTATCATTTATATTGTAAATATTAGTGTGGTAGTGTGACATTGTCTACTTCTTCAGACAGACTGTGTTCTGCATTTTCAGTGCACCTTCTATGTTTTTTCAGCCTAAAAGAGGCTTGCCTGGTCAGAGGCTATAATAAATCACTTTTGTGGCCCACAGGGGATGGCTGTTGCATTCTCACATGCATATTTCCCCACACAAAAAATTAAATGTAAACAAAGTAAAATGGTTATAACTAATTATTGGGAGCATGATTTGCTCCTTCCATTTTTAATTTCATGGATATATGAACTTTCAAGGGCATTTTTTGCTTTGGGCCAAGGTAAATTTTTGACACCGGTCAGAGAGAGGCTGGCTGGTATGTATGGGATTTCTGTTGATCAAAGACGTACTGGCTGCATTATGAAGCTACCATGGCTGCTATGGAAAGCTGTATAGGTAAAACTGTTTGTAAAGGGCTTTAAACAAGATGTCTGTGAAGTTTCTCAGTCATCCAGTTCATAGTTATCCAAGAATGGTTAAAGTCAATAGCAAGTGGACTTAAATATAGTTAAATCCGACAGACGCAAGTTCTGCTATTCGCCTAGATTACTATTTAGCTCGAACATGTTTATTAATAAAGTAGGTAGGAAAAAACATGTCAAATTACAAAACTCAATACATATATCCGTTAAAAGGTTATAAATCATCACAAGCACTGCAAACAAAGGGCAGAGCATCCCCAACACGAGCTTATCATCCCATTTCTGAGAATAAAATGGTTCTGTGATTTGTGTCTCAAATGGAGGATTGACCAGGAGACAGATGAGAATTAATTCACATGTGCGCGCACACACACACACACACACACACACACATATACACAGAGGATTGTCAGTCAATCAGGTAATGAGCAGTAAGCGTCTAGCTGTCACTCTACTGATGGATCGACATGATTCTGTATCCCTGTCTAGCCCTGTTCGTCTGTCTTTCTCTCAGTCTGTTGCTCCTCCCTCTTTCCCGAGTCTCTCTCCATCTCACTCTCCCTCCCAAATAGGCCAACACACTGATCCTACGGCTGTTTGACATTCATACAAAAATAAGTGAGCTGGGTTAAGACTATGTGATCGTTTATGTAGTCGGTCAACTGTCCAACCAGTCAACCAGGTTATGCAATCAGACAGCCACTCAGTGATTCCAGCCAGCCGGTCTTTACAGTCAACCAGCCAGCTTGCCTGTATGCCTTTCTTTTGCTTCGTCCATCTGTCTGACTGCCCATCTGTATCTGTTTAACAGTCTATCTCCCGCTCTGCCTGCCAGTCTATCAGACTGTTGGCATGTCTGATGTTGACAGACTATTATAATACTAGGATTACTGTTTAGATTGGACGGTAGTACAGTAAAAAGGCATACCATGGTATTGGAAAATCACAACAGTGTTCTTTTCATCACCATCACATTGCTCCACAGATTACAGGGGGGAAAGTTTGGTGCTTTGGCAGCATTTAAGATTTGTACCAAAGGATAAGGGAGCCCAGCAAATCTTGTACAGTCGACGTCTTGTGGCGTGACACTGAATTATAAAGTGCGGCATACTGTAAACCTTTTTAACAGTAAAATTCAGCCTTCACCCCTACCACAACCATGTTTCAACCATGTACTGAAATCAACCAGTGATACCATTAAAACTGGCACACATGAAAGAAACAACACACCATGGCACAAATGTGGAAAATAAGGAAGAAAACAGATGGGATCCTTTATTCAAATGAGTCAGTGCAAAAAGAGTTGTTAGTATTGTGGTAGAAAAAATGCCTTGTTTTGCTAAGAATAGACATCTAAGAATCAGGTCTGTTTCCATCTCAACACCACTCTTCTATCAGTGTAGTGACAGTCTGAAAACACAGTACCGCTGCACATTTATTAACAAAAATAGCAGGTGCACTTACAAACGTTGTTACTGTTCATGTGCACAATATGTGGTACCTTGTGCTGGATGATGCAAATGTCCTATTAAAAAAAGAGCCCAGTTATCCATTTACAGTCTTGTTACAATGGATTCACACATGGGATTGTGACGGTAAGTTATCATTTATTGTCAAATATACTTATATGTTTATGTATATATGTTTCACCACACTCCACATCTAATACTTTCAGAGGACGTTATTTAAAGCAAGCCAATCTAATGTGTCCTTTCTTATCTGCAAATGTATACATCTAGATCAAAGCCTGGTGACCTTAAGCATGTCCTTGCATTCTTCTGGTAAATTTGGCTTACAAGTGGTCCACCAAGCAGAAAATTTCAAAAACTCAGCTTGTAGGGCTGGTGTAGACGTCTTTCTGCAGCTCACTGTATTTCAGTCAGTCAACTCATGTGGAATAGATGATATGTGAAAGTAGAATATGAAACATCATTGTTTGTCATCTAAACTTTGACCTTAGTGCTCCCCACAAGGAAGCACCAAGGAGGGAGAGTGGGAAATGACAATATTTATTTCCCCTCTACAGGAAGGTAGACTCAGAAGCTACAGGTGGATGCTGGGGTGGAGGTGGGGCTTTTTGAAATGCAATGTAAACAGCAGTAGCAGCTACTGACAGCATACACTAGCTTTCAGGTGAGTGACTTGGCAACGGAAGAGTGAGCAAAGCACAGATGACTTAAGTACACAACATTATTAAAACGGTGCAATGGACTGTAGGAAATATGATGATGGTAAACAATTTAAACACACAGAACTAATGCCCTCTCCTAAACACCATACATGGCTTCCAACTCATAAACAAACCATGGCAGGACTCAGAGGAAGTCAAGTGACCATTGCCCAGTTTTAAAACATTGCGTGCGTGTGCGCATCGATATTGACTACCAGCTATACAAAGCCTGCTAGTCTCAAAAATCCAGCTGCATTCTAACATTAACTTAGCTCTCCTTATTAATTAGGCTTCTTGCAATCTGGCTAACAACATTTTTTAAGCTCGGTCTCCAACATTGATAGCATTGTGTTGGACAGATTTGTGCAGCGGTGTTCCATGAGGGAGCGAGAGCGATAGAGTGACGGGTGAGTGAATGAGAGAGGGACGCGCGAGAAGAAGTACTGCACAAATGCGCTACGGCGCTCTGCAATCAAATATGATTTTTAACAGGCTTAGTAAAAAAAAAAAAATCGAAAATCAAGCTGTTGAGGTCTGCGTTGTTATTGTGGCGGGCCGCCACAAACAAATGAACGTGTGAAAAACACTACTTCAGAAAGAAGATGTAAAGTGGTGTGCCTGGTCTGGGCTACTTCCTTACCCCTTCACTTTTGACCTTTCTGAGGAGAGAAGAAGAAAAAGACATTCCTGTGATCCCAATATTATGGACAACGTATTTATACTATGATGTATAGAGTTTATTTGACATTTTCTCTCATATTAATATATATGCACATATAGACATATGTATGTGTATTAATATAAACAGTAACATGATAGCCATTTGTGACACTTAAAACTGGATTAACAGCCTACTACTTATTACAAAGTGGATATTTGTTCATATATGTGTTTAGTGTCTGATGACGCCAAGTTTTCAAACATGGGCAAGATGTGAATGTGATCTGCCTTTTGAGAGAGACAACCAACTTAGGCCCACAGGACAAATCAGCTGCCTGAACTGCACTGTGGGACTGCAGTAGGGGCCCACACAGGAAAATCGATTGGCACCTCCCTCCTCCCTTCCAGTGCAACTTCACTAGCAATTTGAACCACCACACAAAATACTTTTCCAGTTATATTGGGGATGATGCTAGATGTGATTACTAAAGATAATTTAGCATTACTGAAGAATCTCCCTTTGATATTCAATAGCAACATGGAATCATAATTATTATACCCGTGCTTCCCAAATAGGGTGGCATGGTGGTCCGGTGGATAACGCTGTGGCCTCACAGCAAAAAGGTTGCGGCTGGAATGGCGACCTGTTCAGGGTGTACCCCACCTTTCGCCTGATGTCTGCTGGGATTGGGTCCAGCGGCTGACGATGGATGGTTGGATGCTTCCCAAATAACCTCTCAGTTGCTAAATGGAACATAAAGGTGTTTTCAATGGTCAATGCCACAAAATAGCGTTTCTTGCTAACTTATTTCAGGTTATTTTGTGGATTATCTTTCGACTGATCAAGAAACAGATCTTAGTGTTAAACTGAGCAAAATCAGAATCAGCTTTATTTGCCAGTTATGTGCACACATTTAATTTGACTCAGAATTGTACATTGTTCACAAATTGCTTACTTATACAGTAATACAATAATAATACAATAATAAAATAATAAAATCACACACAGGCTACAGTATAGAGAACATGTATATACACACTATAAACAAAAACAATATAGACAGATTGAGGCAATAGAGCAATGAGCTGAGTCCAAAAGATGCTGGAGTAAAATTATCATTATTATGTACACGTCAGAGGTGGATGAGAGATACAGGTGCACATAGATGCTTACATCTACACATGTACACAGTGTGGGCACGGTGCAAAGGAAACTGGAATAAATAAGTACAATACACAAAATGAAAATATGAACAGTAAGAACAGCTCTGAAATAGAGAATGACGAATAAATAATAGTGGTAACCAGTAAACAGGTGGCTCAGTAGAGACAGAGTTACTGGGTTATTGCACAGAAGTTGTTCCTGACACTGTGAGTCAGAAATCAGCTGTTCATCAGAGTGATGGCTTGTGGGAAGAAACTGTTCCTGAGTCTCTTGGTTTTGGCGTACTGTGCTCTGTAGCGCCTACCAGAGGGGAGAAGCTGGAACAGGTTGTGTCCGGGGTGAGATGGATCTGCAGTGATGTTTCCTGCCTGTTTCCTGACTCTGGAAATGTATAAGTCCTGAATGGAGAGCAGGTTGGCACAGATGATTTTTTCTGTGGTCCTGACTGTCTGTTGGTGACGTTGGTGTCCGTTGGTGACAGATCCAAACCAGACAGAGATGGACGTGCAGAGAACAGACGGATGATGGCTGTGTAAAAGTGGATCAGCAGCTCCTTAGCCAGATTGAGCTTCCTGAGCTGCCACAGGAAGTATATCCTCTGCAGGGCCATCTTGATGATGGTGTCCATTATGGGCTCCCACTTTAGTTTCTGGGATCTAGTGGGTCCCAGAAACCTGAAGGTCTCCACAACAGACACAGGGGGCTCCTCCTGAAGTCCACGATCATCACAGTTTTGAGTGTGTTAAGCTCCAGGTTGTTCTGACCGCACCAGAGAGCCAGGTGATCGACCTTCCGTCTGTAGGCCGACTCATCACCATCCCGGATGAGGCCGATGTCAGTTGTGTCGTCAGCGAACTTCAGGAGTTTGACAGATGGGTCACCTGAGGTGCAGTCGGTGGTGTATTTTAAAAGCAGGCTTTCTTTTTAAAAGCAAATTTTTACTACATGTTATTGGTGGAGAATGTTGGTTAAATTGCTGCTGCTTCAACACGTATTCACTACATATTGGAATGAAAAGCAGTCATACGTAGGCTATTTGCTACAGATAACATGTTGCAGTGAGGGGAGAGGAGGTCATGTGAGTGTGTCGAATGGGTTGCCTGAACTGGCTCATAAGCTTCATTTCATTTCAGGTGGATGAGGAGCATGGAAATAGCAGATGAACCAATTTCAAAAACATAAATGTATTACTTAGCAAGTGCAAATTTTTCTTATAACTCTCCATGCACACTAGAATAACAGTTATCCCTATCAGGTTTGTACAACATATATGTTCTTTTCTGTTACTATAAAGCATCCCAGTAGGTCATTTGTTTATGGTAAGTACGTATACTACTGTCTTTAAATTAATGTGTTTTTTTTTATATTGACCAGTACTGACTATATATATATTTCAATACAGTTTTTACCATGCACTGTCTGCTAGCAATGGTTGTGACAACCTGTATCAATCACACCTTGACAAGGCCAAATTAAGAATGATGTTGGCAGCCTGGAGATTTTAACACCTGACAGGTAAAAAGAATGATTGTGAACAGGTAGTTGTCAGTTGAAGTCCACCAAATCCTGAGAGGGGAACTAAAGAAGAGATTTATTCACTGACCACTACAATGTGTTTGAACGAGGCACTTCACCTCTGACTGTTCTGGTAAAGTTTGAACACTCTCGTATTAAAGTGTAACTTTCCAATTGCTCATCATAACTAAGGCAGGGTAGTCCCAAAATATAGAAATGATATTGTTTTCTTTATTCAGTTTTTTGATGATGCTTATATAAAATGATGTGAACAGCCCATCTTTCAACTAAGTTGAAGTTTTTACCTTTTCACTAAGTTGAAAACCATGTTCAAATGCAATTGTTTAAAATGAGTTATGAGTCACATTGATTTTTTGATATTCCTTTAAATTACCTTAGAAAATAAGTCAAACCTATGTTGAAATCACCTGGGTTTTCTAAGCATTACTGTACACTAAAAAAGACCGTCACGACACTGTGCTAGCAGTGCAAAATTTGAGCTTAAATTTGTCCACATTCCTGTCCACTGAAAAATAAGAACTGATTCTCAGAAAAGCTGACTTTTTTGAGAGAGCAATTTATATCTTTGGTTCCTCATATATCTACTGGCGCTGACGTCTACAAAAACAATCTGTCTCACACAAACCAGAGACGGGACCAATGTAAACTCATAAAACAAATATTACTATTTTCCATTTTATAGAGCATTTGGCTTCTCCTTGCCAACACTAGGTACACCTCACACTTGTACAGTAGACGTATGTCCCTGGCTGAAACGATTTGTTTCAACCTGTCATTCTGGGAGTGTAATCCATTTTTTTCAGTTCTGTCTGGTGGAACACTAGTCTATCAGTGACACAACACAGCTCGGAGTAAGTGGATAGACAGCAAGCGCTTGTTGTGAACCGAAAAAAGACGGAGAGGGAGAAAGAGATAAAGAAAAGGAAGTGAGCAGGAAATCTTGAAAATAAGTGAATAAACTGAAAACAATAACCATCCTAATTTTTCAATAAGGAAGATTTTTGCTAACATCTAAAAACAGCGAAAGAGAAATGGCAGAAATCAGGATGAGCTCATGGACTATGTTGTTAAATAAAGTAGGACATTTGTTATTAATTATAGGCTCAGTTGGCTGTCAACAATATGTTGGGGAAAACAGTGTGGTGATTCTGTAAACAGTGGTGGTATCAATCTTTGGCAACAGGGCTGTAAATTTTTTGGAAATTTGTGAAGCCAAATAGATACACAAGATACCCAGAGGTTCTTTTCTCTTTATGCGCTGCTGAAGTAAAAAAAATAAAAAAGAGAGCGAATAGCCTTAGGCAAGATGGCCATTTTTTTACTTTTTTAGTTTCTCTCTGTGTTAGCACTTAATGCATATTACTGCAATCATTTGAAATCCTTGTAAATCCAATGTTAAACCTATGGAAGCCCATTTCCGCCAGTAAAATAAAAAATAAAATGAAAACTTAGCCTGGAGAAAAAAATAAAATATCAAAT
>JAPMOB010207002.1:0-39888 GCA_029875015.1 Lepomis gibbosus | reverse complement strand
GCGACTTACAATTGCTATACATGTCAGAGGTCGCACGCCTCTGGAGCAACTAGGGGTTAAGTGTCTTGCTCAGGGACGCATTGGTAGATGGGTCACAGTGGGGGATTGAACCCCGGTCTCTTACATGAAAGACAGGCATGTTATCCATTGCGCCATCACCACCCATATATATGTTAAAAAAAAAGAAGACAAGAAACGCAACGCTAAACAACATTTAGCCTTCTTGTTCATTTGAAATAGCCCAGTCGTCAGGGCTGCGTCTAGGAATAAAGATTTTAAATAGTGAAGTGAGTCCGCTGAAGGACTGACCGTGCAGAGGTATCCCGTTCACTCTCCACGTTATAGTCGGCTGAGGAGTCCCGCTGGCAGAGCACCTGATGAGCACATCTGAGCCAATCATACTGAGCTGACTCTCAGGCTCAGACACCCACTCTGGAGGCTCTGGGAAGACACAGTCAGCATGGTCTAATCAAACTGATGAGTGTCATTCTAAGAACGACACTAAGCATACACAGAGTGGACACAATCACAGCTATGCAATATATTTTTTTTAATTCAAGAGTCCTGCCGGAACAAATGCTACATTTAATAGTCTCCCCAAGTAGAATGAGTACTTTAAATAGTTTCTTTATTTAGCTGATAATACTTATTGTATTTGTAATTAAAGGATCTAAGCACTTCTTTCATCAGAGATCTTAATCCTTTAATAGAGCTACTAATTCTGCTCTACACATTTTTTTAAGTGAAGGATCTTTGAAATGAAGACTATTAAATGATCTCAAATAAGCAACAGGTGATAACACCACTGTAACTTCACAGCACGCTGTAGTTACCTTCTACTGTCACTGTGAAGTAATGCACAGCTTCTCCAAGTGTGTTTTTTGCCTTGCACATGTACTTCCCGCTGTCTTCCTGTTCAACTACTGGCAAAATCAGTAATTTCCCATGATTCTCCAGTTTTGCTCTAATGGGAAGTTGATGGCCCATCTTCACCCACTCTACCTGTGGAGTTGGACTAACAGAAAGGGGGACAAAGAGTGAATCTAAAGTTACCTATAGATGAAATCTACAATGTTTAAAGCCAATCAGTTTTACATTCACGTCAGACGTTGTTTGGTTTTGGACAAAATAATCCGGAATTGTGTGGGGAAACTCCAGTTATTAGAAGTGCGGCATTACTTACAATCCCTCAGCAATACACTCCAATTTCAAGTCCTCTCCTTTGACCAGCTGTGTCTCTGATCTGTCACCAGAGGGAGTCAGAAGAGAGGGTCTTCTCTCAAGGATTGCATTCGCTACGGAAGAATAGCAGAGAATAAAACTATACAACATCTAACGTAGTTTCCCAAAGGCTGCACTTATATATTTTATACATTTCTATTCACACACCTGCCTTGTGCAAGCTGCTATTTATAGATAATGCACAGCACAAGAGTGTTTTACTCTTCAAACTTTAAACTTACCAGTTTCAGGACTCGTGTCACTTTTTTCTGAAATGGAGATGGATGAGAGAAAAAAAAAAACAACTCAAAAACACAATGAACATGAGGACAGCGTGGAAACATCATGACAAACATCACCAAGATCAAAACCAAGGAGGTGCACATAAACAAGACAGCATGACACTTGGATGGCGTTTGAAGTGTAGCTATGAATGTGGACATCAACGAACATTCATTGGAAGAGATGAGCGCTCTGAAAACATTTCAAAGTTTGCATCATTCTGACTTGAGAGGAAAACAGCACTTGAGTGAAAACGAAGAAGCTGGAGTGACACCTACTCGTCTTGACGATGACAGACATGGCGGTCTTCTGAACGATGGTCCGTATTCTTGGGAAGGCGGCAAAGCAGCAGTAGTCTCTCCTGCTGTCCTTCTCCTCCGCATGAGAGAAGTAAAGGTCTCCGTTCAAGCCCATAGACACCCTCTCATCCTGTTCTATGTGCTGCAGATCTGAGCACAGAAGGGGATCATTTTATGATAGTCTATCATAACTGACCTCCTTTTTAACGCCACGATATATTAATAGCTACGTTATTAGTCTTGGCCTTTAAATGTTAAAATAGTGTCTACTTTGAGCCCTTTGTCACATGGTTCACAAATCAATGAGCATCCAACAATGTTTTCCCCATCCAAACTTCTCACATGAGATAGTTTCATTTAAATAACTGATCAACAAAGAGGTCAAATGATCCAATAAAGAAAAAGGTAAAGATCATAGAAAATTCCAAACAAAATGGATTTGGTGTGGCAGGATATAGTTTTTTCTTTCTTCTGTACCCCATTAATGATCTCACCACCCTTACGTTTCAATGTTCACTGGACTAAACCAACTTTGTGTTCATAAAATGTCAGAAAATGATGAAAAATGTCGATCAGTCCGAGATGACATCACTCAAATGTCTTGTTTTGTCCACGACACAAAGATATTCAGTTTCTAGTGATAAAGGAGCAGAGAAACTGGACAATGTTCACATTTAAGAAGCTGGGATCAGAATTTTTAAACTTATTTTCTGACAAAAAAATTAGTCAAAACGATAAATCAATTATGAAAATACTTAGCTATTAATTTAATAGTTAACAACTAATCAATTAATTGACTAATGGTTGACACAGGGGACATTTTTCTGCAGAAAAGGTACTTTTACTTTGATACTTTATGTACAGTTTGCTGGTAATACACCTGTACTTTAAGTAAGATTTTGAATGAAGGACTTGGAATAGGGTTATGTTATACTCTTGTATAATACTTTTATTTAAGTAAAATATCTAACCTTCTTGCTGTTAGAAGGCTTTTGGTATTTGGAAAAAAACCTATTCCACACTGCTGTGTGATAGCATCATATATACAGTATGTTTTAGTTTGTTCCAGCTCTTCATTAAAACTGTAAGAAGTTTAAGAGTAAAAATATTCAAAATTAAGACTTTCTGTTATTCATATTTCCACAGAAGCCAGAGAGTTCTGTGGGTCTGAACAATATAACGAGATACATCATTAAATTACCTTTAAATTTGAACTAAATTAAGACGCATCACTTACTGATAGTCATCCAGTAGATCTGCAGAGGAGGGATTCCTTTAGGTGGGTCACATTTTAAAGTAAAAGCCTGGCCTTCCTCCACCACAACAGGCTCAAGAGTCTCTTTAGGAAACTTTGGAACATCTAGAAACAAGTCAGAACCTACAGTGAGTTATGAAACCAGGCATGAATGAATACAATACACTGTGCAGTTCTCTTCCTCTCCAGAAGATGGCAGTAATGTCATTCATGAATTTAGTGGGAGGCACAGCATGTGTTTTCCGAGCTCTGATTGAATTCTATGAGCTTTTTTTCCCCCAGTTCTTAGCCTGCAGAAACAAAACAGACATCACTACTACTATTGTCTGTGGTTTGTCACGACTGCTGAGTAGTTGAAGCCAAGCCAAATATAGTCAAAGTCCCCCGATGGAGTGGATTTTCTCTGAGAATTTATGTACTGTGCTTGGGAACAAAATGAAAAATGTAGAGAAGGAAATGATGGAGAGGCTGGATCACATTCGATGCACTTTCCAATACGGACCTATATATGAGATGCTGCGAGGGGTGGAGCATTCGGGAGCCTCAATGACTTTCTGCCACGGCCAATACAATGAAAAGCTCACAATGGAGAGGTGCAGTCATTACACAGGACTGCTGGCCCTGAATCACTTTGAAAGCAATGTAACAGAGCACCCCACACACACAGATGTACGTTACTCACGGGGCACAATGAACTCAATCTCCTTCGATATGGCGGTGCCCATTTTGTTTGAGGCGTAACAGCGATAGGTTCCCTGGTACTCTGTAAGGTTCCCATTATTGGGTATCACAAAGGTCCCAGAATTCTCCTCTTTCATCAGCCGGGGGTCTAGAAAGGGGTCGAATTCCTGGCCATTCTTCGTCCATCTGAATCTACATAAAGAAAGCCAGTATTGAAATGTCAAGTCCTTCAGCTTAGACCGCAGCATGCTCATTTTCCAAAGTTCTAAACCAAAGCACCCCATATTGATGGCAAACTGTTGTTGTTGTTGTTGTTGTTATTGATGTCTGTCTGGCTGCTAACAAGTTCCCCATCCTCTCCTCCTCCTCCCATCTGAAGCAATGCAAGGCTCGGTACTCACTCTGGCTCGGGATTCCCTTTGGCTTCACACGTCATGGGGAAGCTCTCATCAAAAGGCAAGGCGATGAGAGAGCTGGGCGACTGCGCTGTGATGGTGGGCAGCTGCTCAACTGGGCAACAAACAAACAAGCGTGAGAATGTGGGAAACACAACACAGGCCTAATACAGAGCTCCATTCAGAAGTATTGCATATGAAACATGATTCTAAGGCAGTGGAATCCAAGCTTTGTGGCTTGTGACCCCTTCAAACAAAGCAATGTCTACTTCTGACCCCTCATCACAGGTTATATGGCCTCAGTGAGGGACTGGGCAAAAATTTAGTGTGGAAAAATGCTGTAAAGTAAGAAAGCTTTCAAATAAAGCTTGCAAAGTAAGTGAACAGAAAAAAAGCTAAATCAAATCAATATCTGGGGTGACCACCCTTTGCCTTCAAAAGAGCATTCATTCTCATAGGTACACTTGCACAAAGTCAGGGATTTTGTAGTCATGTTGTTCTGTACGGTTAAACAAACAGGAGCTAATGAAACTTTTGCGCAGTAGTGTACCTGTGAGAAGTTCAGCTCACAAGTAGTTTTTATTCTCACATTGTTTAATTTGAAGGATTTCAAGAAGCCTGAAGTAGTTAACATGTCCAGTATTTCATAAGAAACAATGGGGACCTAGTTACATTATTCAACATAAAATATTGGCAATAACTTTACTCAAAATAATTAAAACATGTATTATATAAAGCAAGAGATTCCCCATGCACAGCAGTAACAGTCAGGTCCTGACAGATAGCAGGATAAGGCCATGAAAAATTAAAAACAACACACTGATTTGACTTTACTGCATTTATTGTAGGCAACCCATTGCTTGTTCAGGCAATGAGCTTTTCACTATGTGAGCCTGAAGAAGCAATAGCGAAACACGTTGCTCACAATAAATGTAGTAAAGTCATATCAGTGGGCCGTAACTTGTTTTTGATTTTTCATGTATTATGTAGCGTGAGTCACTTAGTTAGATAGCTTTAATTCTGGCAGGAAACTGTCTGTTGAAATGAAAAATGCCACACAATGAGTGTTAGTAGTACTGAGTGACCAATTGCAAAGGAAAATGAGGACATGCCATGAGTCCTAGAAGCTAGAATACCAGTATTATGGAGGCATGCCTGATGACACATGAGATTCAGATCCAACACATATGGCTGTAAGTAAAGCTGCTGCTGCGCTCAACTGCGAGCCAGGAGCTTAACAGATGAGAGGCGAGGATGTCACTAATACGAGCTACAGTATGGCAGAGTGAACTTACTGTTTACATGACCTAAAACTACAAAATCCATGGCAGCCGGGGGGGAAATAAACAAAACAAAAACAGTCAGCAGTTAGGGAATAATCCCTTCATGTCACAAGCATTCTCTATATAAACCCTTATAAACACACAAGAGTAATGCCAAGCAAAAGACTGAATTAAAACGATATTCAGACATCAGTAAGTCCAAAAAGTGCTTTTGCCTTGAACTGTTCTGTATCAAGCCCTTAAGAGATATTTCTGAATAATTTAGAGGGAGAGGTTTGATATGCGTTTCCAAGGAAACTGGGATCCACTCAACTCAAAAGAAACAAGAAACCTGACTCAAACAAGATAATAGCTGTAAATATATTCCATTCACAGAATGCTACACTGTAACAGATCTCTATGCTGTGATATAGCCTCTGAATTAATCACACTATAAAAGCAGCTCAAGTTAAACCAAGGACAAGTTCTCTGTAAATGCTCATCAACAATTACAAGACCATTTATATGTAATATTTTCCTTGTTTTGCTTCATCAACAACTGTCTTGAAGTAGCTTATAATGGGAAAGTGTCAATTATGTCAAAATTCAGCTGATTCATGCTGATTTCTGAAACAGCAAAACATCGATTTAGCAGATACAACTAATCTTTATATAAATGCACAGGTTTTACCACTTTCGGGTTAAAATAGCTAGTTTTGATTTTCAGAGTCATTTCAGAACCTGGAAACATGAGGTCTTCTGACTAGAGTCTTGTCACTGGAAATTAAGTAGAGTAGAGTGAACAAGTTCAGATAGCTCACATTTTGAATGCAGCCAGGGAACTTGCGTTTTTATGTTGAACCAGTTTGCAATGATTTAAAGGGTTGCATCACTCCATCTATCTGGATGGTTTTGGTTTTATTTTCTCAGATTTTGAGATATCTTTCTCTGAGATTTATGCCTACACTGCAACATAATGGAAGCGAATAGAATTGTATTTGTGGTGCTAACAGCCTTGACAGTTTACACTGAAAAACTCAACAGCAAAGTAGTCTTTCTTAAAACAAAGTCCCTGGTTCTCTGGATATTCAATGAAATTGTGCCATTCAGGGTCCAAAATTTACGTTTAAGATTAAAATGCGGGTAAATATTGGCCGTCCGGGAGGCAACAGGAACCTTTACAAAATGAAAGCTTTCTAAGTGTCACAGCTCCAGCGTGGACAGAGAGACTGACAGCAGCTGCTCATGGTTGGTTAGCTCTGACTACCAGCTCAATATGGCTGCTCCTGCTATACTGAGCAGTGGTCAGTCAAACTGTCAGTAAGTCCCTTTGAGTGAACCGCCCCTTTATTTATGGCAGCAGCAATAAAACAAATGTGTACTCTCTTGCATTGTACAAATCAGTACTCACCCTCCAGGGGGATGTCAATAGCTGCAGTCATATGAAAGGCACAAATACAGGTGATCACGCCCAGCATGGCGACCAATCCCAGGCTCCTCAGCAACCTCATGGTTTCACGGTAAATCTTGGATGTCCTCAAGAAACGAGTGCTCTCCCCTACGGTCTCAGTTCATTTCTCTGGCACGCTGAAGATGCCGTACCTGTGAAAGCAGCACAGACGGAGAAGGCCCCATGAATCCACCCACGCGCTGGCAGACAGAAAGGCAAACCCCAAACATAACAAATCCCCCGTGACTGGGAGCCCGACTGCTCTCTGCTCAGCCAGGCATAACCAGGCACAACACACATTTTCATTTGCATCAACAGGGATTCTGTTCTGCGCTAGTTCAAATTTTGCTGTGACAAAGAAATATTCACATTAAAGCCTCCTATCATCCCCTTCCCCTGGGACTCAAATTGTTTTGTAGTTTGATGTCTGTGGAAGTGTGTAGTAGAAAGTGTATTTTTCATGCGACACAGGAAAGATATAAATATAAAAATAAACAAATGAAGGAGCCTGTGAATGTATTAATGCATGGCAGATGTTCAGAATTACTGAAAGCAAAGCATTTATCCTAAAACTAAGCCAAGAATGAAATCAAAATTACCATCAAAGTTAAGATACTGTTCAGCCGATTTAATCACTGAGCTGTTCTGATCTGTGCCTGCATGTTTCTGATAACAATGACGCAGAGAGATTAACAGTGCAGCAACACGTTTATCTATTATTGTAGCAAATATTGCTGCCTAAGGGGTGTTAAGGTCCTTTCAGATAGGAAGCAATTTGTGCTGCTCTTGCTGCTGGGTTCAGCGTAAAACCGCTGGGGTCCGCGCCAAAGTTCAACTACTGACCGCAGCGTGAACGTGAGCTCGCCCAACGGTTTGTTGGCGCCCTGGCGCGGCGCAAGCCATTGAAAATAATGCTATAATAATAATAATGTCTGAAAGTCCCATTAGGCATTAATAGCACAGAGTCTGGACTATAATGAGCACATGATCAGTCCAGAGTGCAGGAGGATGGAAATAAGCAGAGTATGGGAATTTTAGTGTCTGTAGCAGTGCTTTGTAAACCCTCTGGAGTGTCAGTTCATTAGCCTTCCTCCTGTTGGCTGTCACCCAGCTCTGTAGGTCATGCTGGACTAATTAGCTGAACTAACACGCACCATAACAAAAAGAGAAATACCAGCAAAACATTAGAGTTTAAGAGAAATGTGTAATCATAAGGCTGCTGCTCTACAGGGAGTCTGCTGGTGTTCATGTAAAACAGAACTGGTTTAACATGCAATGAGGATCACACTGAACAATGCTAGATTCCAGCTCTGGCTATTTCTTGCTGCCTATTATGCTCATTTGTAGCTAGATCATTTTATTTTGGGACTCCACTAGAGGAGCTTTTGCATGATTCACAGTTCAAAAACAATCCTTTTCTTATACCGACCCTGTTGGGATTTATAAACCCTGCCAAATGACAAAAAAACAAACATGGTACCGCCTTCTCCGCTTGCCAGTGTGCTCAACAGCATATCGCCGCTACAGTAACTTAGCTTGAAAGATAGCGATATCGAGCAAGAATTCTATATCATTATATTATATGACACTCATTTTTAATATGAACATCCAACATTGTAATGTTAAATATATGACAGAAAATAAAGGAAAACATTAACTCCACTTCAACAAATCCAATAGAAAACACTGAGGTCAAACTCTTGTTCAAGAGATGTAATTGAATAATTGACCAGGGAACAAAAGAGTCGATTTCATTCATTGGGTGCGGGTCTGTTTGCACTCTGAACCTTTTAACCATACCTCATGGTAATGGTATTAACTCTGTCTGTGACTCAATACTGGCTTTCTGAACCAACTTGTGACCCCTGCCCCCCACTCACCTACCGCATCGCTAATAGGTTTTGAGACTGAGTTTGCTATACATAATATACATCCACCCCACTTAATCACAATTCAGGCCTATTGACTTTATTTCCAACAGAAGATTGGTGACTAAGAGTTATAAGTAATCCAGAAAAATACCTTAGGCCCCTTTGCTTCAGTCTTTTACCGACACATTGATTTATGTTGCTAAGCACAGATTAAAATCAAAAAGTAAGGGCTTTGTGCTAATTGGCTTTTGCTTTGTGTTTGTAAGATTGGCCTGGTTAAGAGGAGTGGGAGGGGGGCTACAATACCCACAAGACAAGTTTTCCCATTGTTCTATTGTGCTGGCCAAAATCTTTACCAACCTAACACCACCTTAGATGGATTACACTTTGTTCACACTGTGCTTGATCATTTGGCTTCTGATTTAATTTGTTCTCCCCTCGTTAAACATTTATTGAGAACCAGCTCGGCCATCTGGTTGAGGGAGGTCCGCTGCGAGTGTGGATGTCTACATTGAAGTCATAGGGTATGGTGCCTATTGGAACTATATGGTGCACATGAGAGGGGCCCCTCAAGCTCGGCTGATTTACAGACCGCAGGCTGTCCTTAATCCCCGCCCCTTTCAGCAGCGATCACACCAGCCTGAGATTGATGAAGCTGGCAGGAGGTTAAAAGCTGCTCACTGTGGGAAGGCCAATATGAACCCTAACCCTAACTTAGCCAAGGCTCTGAGGGGACAGACGCTCTGCGGTGGAGGGGGCATGGAGAGGGAACTGAAGAGATGTGGGCCAAGTAAAATCTGCCGCTGTACTTTAAAGCTCTCTCTGAGTGACAGATGTAGCACACTCACTGGAAAACTTTCTCCTTGTCTACAAGACCAAATCACTTTCTAATGTAGACCAATTTGATAACAAAAGGCATTGTAACCTAATTCTACTCATCATCATTAATTCACCATAATAAACATTTAATTCAAACCCCAAATCCTGTCAGGAGCTCAGGGCTTCAGACTGCAACCATTTAGTTGCATTTAGCATAAATCAATCAGACCTTCCTATAGTCGGACTGGGCCAACCGCGCTGAACCAGCCCACATCCTCCATTAAGATCCTCAACACCAGTCAAGGTTTTACAGCTGAAGCCGTAAGACAGGAGACATTAGATAGAAGATAACACAGAAGATAAGATAAGCAAGGTTTGGCTGGCTGGCTGGCTATTCATTCATCTGGCCTTTTGTTGAAACGTCCTTTCATAACGGTGATGCACTCGTCAGCTCCACTTTACGTGAACCGCGTACAGTGAGTCGCTACAATAAATGTTGAACTCATTGTTCTGCATTCTTGGTTATATTATTGACAAGTTAGCCCTTGGAGACTAACCACCATGTAGACCTATGTTGGCTGTGTATTTCTGCTTAAACTGGAATGAATGTTATACTTGTGGTAAAAATGATATGAAATTATAATGAATATACTAATATTATATAATTAATTCCTGTTATATCAACACTTTTTTATTTAATATTTTACTAATCTACTAATTTACACTAGTTACCCTACTTATCCAGGTTCTTAGTGTGGTTTAGCATGACACATTGTTGGTTCTGTAAATTGGCTAATGATTTCCAAAGCGTTTATCAGAAATACAGTTAGGATGGAAAAATATGAATGTGTTGCATTTAGGGATGGGTATCGAGTAATAGTATCGAAACGTCTCCACTCAAACCAGGACTTCAATTGATACTTTCTGTTAACAGATTGTTGCAAAAAATGACTTGTGTGGTTTTGCTTGCAGCCAAACACGCAATCCCCACACCGAAAGAAAGAGAAGAGCACTGCTCTTTTTTCCCTTATGTGCCTGCACATAACTCCATGCCCGATTTTAACAGCCCCTTCACCTTCAGCTGTGGTTTCATGCATGTTCGTCACTGCTGCAAGTTTATCTCTACAAACTTTCTGTTGGGTTTCTTCTTCTGGGATCATTTAACCCAACCCAACCTGTCTTTCCTCTGAGAATGACCTAATTAGGATGCGGAGTGATCTAATACCATTTCCTATATATTTTCATATAACTGGATTTTGAAAAATATCTCCTTGCATGTCCATAACAACAAAAATTGTAAGGTATCGAGTGAGGTACTCTATGGGTACTGGTTTTGGTACTGGTATCGTAAAATTTTAAATGACACCAAACCCTAGTTGCACTGCATCTTGATTAAAATAGTGACCCTAAATTTTGGGAGCACCAGTGCTGCTAGAGGAAAACGTTAGTCTGGAGCCCCGGAGCTACATGCTGAATTTAAAGCTTCACCTTAGAGCTGGGTGATTTGGCAGCGCATAGGGCAGTTCAGAGATTTAGTTTTTCCTCTCTGCTCTTTAGAATGTGAAATAGGCTGGATTGTATTCTGAACTTTGGCAATGGTTTGCACTATCTGTATCCTGCTACAAACTTAGCAATGCAATTAATCATTTATCATTAAAATATTAGTAGCAAGAACAACAGCAGAAACAAGATGCTAACGTTCTAGTCTGTTCCAGACGTGTTTCTCTCTAGGCGCTTGCTCCCTGCTCACTTTACTGGATGGTGATGGTTCAGGTGATAAATGTAGTGTGTGGTATTTGTTGCCACAGATTTTTGGCTTAGTTAACACAATGTACATCACTTATCCCCTCAGACTTTTGTAGCGTAGCCCCCTTTAGATCTGTCTGATCCAGTGTGCAAACTGGGTTTTACGTAGTCAAAGTATCTTGTTGCATTGTTTATAACAGTTTTTGTCATTTAAGAGGTGAGCTATTGGTTTCTCTTATTTATATCATCCAGTCGGACTTCACTTCAGTTCTTTCCTCAAACTATTGTTTTCTGTATCTCAAATAAGTGTGCTGTTTCCACTGACTTTGGCACACTTCTACAGTACAGCTGGTAGGATCCGTCGTTCTTGACACATTAACTCTGACCCATAAACACACTTACAAATATATAAAAAGAATCACACACTGGAAGGATGATGGAAGGTAAGATATCAAGGAAAAAAGTACCACGACAACAAGTTGTTTCCTGGAGCATTCTCCGCACTTGTGGGTGTGTTGTTTAGTAACAGGGTGGGGTCCAAAGCCAACCATTCAAAGTTCACTACAGTAGGGTCTTGAGCTGGCACCATCTGCTTCTTTCTCACACAAAGACAGCAGGCAGAGAAGTGTGGGCCTACTGTAGTTTATTGTCAAGCCTGTAATAGGATTAAGCAGATCCTCGTCTTGTCAGGCTGGATTAAAATATTCTCTTCACTAAAGACCTGAGACGGAAAAGACAGCAGCTCCAAACTCCCCTCTCGTAGTCCTGATAATGCCTCCACACTGATTCCCATTTGATCATTCAAGAACAATTAAAACAAAGGCAGAGCTGATTAACACTAAGCAAGGCAATTGACTCCAGTTGCCTCTGATGTGTGTAATGACTGCACAGTTTTTTCTGTTCCCGTTTTATTCTTTTTGTCCAATCAATTGCTCATTTAGCTTGCAAATCTGACACACTGTCGAGCTCTGTGTGAAAAACAAAGCTTGGAACTTTTTTATGTAAAATTAATTTTCCTCTGTGTTCAGTGATGCTGTTTATCCTCTTTGCTCTTTTGAATTTTAAATAGATTGTATTCTGACCTTTAACAATGATTCGCACTTTTCGTATTCTACTACAGCCTTAGCCATGCAATTCATTTATTATTAAAATATTAGCAGAGAAAAAACAGACAAACAGAAATAACAGTAAATTAGATTAGGAAGTGGGAGCAATATCAGATAATATGCTTGTCCAATTGAGATTTGGCTCGATTTTACTGCACTTCAGAAAACATGACAGTTCAATTACCCCACCATTAATATTTCAGGGGTCTGTTGCCTTGGCAGGATGAGGGGACTGGAGGCTAAAGCTGGGCAGAGGAGTGACAGGAGAGGGATGGACGAGGCTGAGGGTGGAGGAATGAGGAGAGGCTCTCAAGTGTGGAGGAATGAGGCTCAGCTGGAGAAAGATATAGAGCGGCTGCCCTGGTCAACTGTGGAGTTTGTGACCCCAGTGATCTATATGAACATATAATGAAGAATGACCCCCAATAACCCACATGAACTCTCCCCACCAGGGAGGGAACGAGATACCACCATGTATAACCTGCAGTGACCCTGCATGGCCTTATGCAACTACATAGCCTACAGTAGTGCAGCAGGATAATAACGTCCCCAGCTGGGATTGGAATCCTGGAACAAGTGAATGTATGATGCAGTTCATTCAAAAGAGAGGAACTGAAGATGTATTCGAACCATTAAAGGCTTTTATCTCGCTGGTGATGTGGATTTTTCTATAAGCTGTCAATTCAGAGAGTGTGAAGCATCTATCTAGTTGTTCTTTTGTGTGTCTGAAAGCTGTTTGTTCCCGTAAAATAAGAGAAAAACTATCTCACTATACAAGCTATCTATTATTTTTGAATTAGGATTATGCTTTTCAATTCCAGTCTGTTGTCTCGTGTGTATGCTGAATGAAAACACTTAATCTGATCAAGCAGAGCATGTCACATGAGATGACAATAAATCACACTGAATGTATGTGCTATGTAGACTAAAACTACACAAACGATGCTGTCAGGATCCTTACTTTGAACCTATTAATATGTTTAAAGCAAAAAAAAGGTTTCAAAAAGTGTGCTGCACCTGTGTGCACCACAGCTTACAGCTTTTTTTTTTTTCATTTTCCCTCTGATCTGTTCTCTTTGAAGTCCCACAGGAGTGGGCCTTGCCCAGGACAATAATCACATTAGTGTGTGATCCTCGCTGAGTAGCCGGCAGAGAGATGAATTCACAAGTTGGACTGCCGGGACGGGAATATTATTTTGTGTGAACTAACACAGCGTGCTCCTCTCCACATTCATTCACTCCGTCTGACTGATGCTGGCAATTTCCCCAGACGAAACTGTGCCACAGCAAGACATGATCGATGGCTCTTATATCCCAAATCCTTACCTCCATCAGACCCCGAAGCAATTTATTTCTGCCAACAACCAAGAATTTCTGATGTCCCTACAGCACACAGAGCAGCAGCAAAAACACATTTTTAAAGAAATACCTTTGCTGCTTCATCTATTTTTTAATCCCTCGGCACATACATACATGCGTACAGTGAAAATCAGAATTTCAGCCTGTGAAATGAGAGGTTCTCTGATGACTGTAGATCAGCATTTGAATTTCCTGTTCCGTGCTTGAGCATCTGGACAGTGTTACTCTGGGTAAGCTGTTTGACACAGCTGTCGGATATGCGGCCCAGTTCCTGTGCCTCTCTATCACTTAATAGGGTTGAGCTGAGGTCGTGTTGAGACAAATCGAATGGACTGAGCTCAAGACCAGACACTCAAGATTTAAGGTTTTAGAATATGACAAGGAACAATATTACTATTCACATTGGATGCTCACGGTCAACAGACACACCAACAATAAACCCATCCTAAAAGGTCAGGTAATCTACTACTGAGTGTAATGGTGGTTTTTCTAAAAAATACGATATAACTCTCAATCGCAGCAACTTTACAGCTATTGTTTAGAGTCATTAGTCTAGAATCAAGTGTCAGTGACTCAAAAGATGCGTATCAAAGTTGCTTCACATGCTACCAGGTTAAAACGTATGCACTCATTTCCCAGTGTCTTAAACTTCGAAGTCTAATACAAAAGTCTATCAATAAATCCTAGAAAGGTTCTAATGTTCCTTTTTCTGTAGAAACTGTTCTAGAGAGGGTGATTCAACTGTATGATTGTTTTGGAGGCTGCAGTTTGAAGTGCTGTTGAATTGTATTGTATTATTCTGACAGGTGATTCTATTATTTTGTCCACCCATTGTATATGAACAGTTCAACAGCAGCACAAACCTCAAAAGCCTCCAAAATGACCATACAGGTGAATTTACCCGTGATGCTCTGTCCCATCAAAAACTGTATATTACATTTCTTCATTTTAGGCGTGGGAATCTCAGGATTCAATGCAATTCTGATTCATTAGCCTACAATGCAATGTTATCTACACATGATTTATTTTTTTCTCAATGTGTGACTGCTTGCTGCTTTTTAAACATAGAATAGTCAAATTGTTAAAGTACACAGATTAATTCACTGCCATTGTCTTTGTAGTTAGACAACTTGAAAACTAAGAAACAAAAATAAATAATCAGTAATTCTCATTCTTCATAAGACTGATTATTCCTGATCTGCAGATTGAGCTTGTTTATACAGGACAGGCACAACGGACTAAAAACCGGGGCTTCAGGATGTTGAGCATGCTTTAATTTGGCACGTACTGTATATGCAACTTTGGTCATACTGTACAGTACATTTACGATGGTTGACCTTTCTGCACTGAGATCTTTTAAGAGCAAATCACATAAGAAGCGAGGGAATTTTTTTTTTTTACTTTCCTATAATAAAAAAAATGAATTATTAATAATAACCTGTAATGGCAGATTGCTCTACTATATGCTACGAGGCTCAGTTTTCACATTAAAGTACATTTAGTAATAAAAGCAAGCTATGCCAGTTTAACTCATATATAACATGACTGAAAAGCTCATGAATCTCATCTGCTGAATGACTCCCAGAGTTTCTCCTGCACATGGAAAGACCAAAACATGCATAACCCAAATGCGCTGCAACAGCTTTATAGACATCCCTAGATAGTATGTGATACTTACAAGATTTTACTTCATTCTCAGAGCTGGTCCCCATGAGAGAAATAACCATTCCCTTCCAGGTAATAACATCCACAAGAAAAGGAAACCAAGACTTAGGTAAAATCACATTTGTAGAAAATTGGACAGTGCTGAGCCCGTTCTGTGTTCTGTCATACAGGCAGGAGACAGAGAGGAACAGAGGCACTGTAGTCACATATGTTGCCAAAGCCTCTAGCTTGGCAATGACGCTCATTAAGCCACTGACAATCACTCTCACAAAGCCTGATCTAAAGGCTATTCACCGGGCGTGTACAAAGGAGAGTGGAGGAATGCAAGTTCCATCTCGCCCCCCTTCAGTATCGTGAAAGATGTTTGCTGCACCTGAAGGCTCGATGCAAAGTGTTTGTTTGCACTGATCAACAGAAGAAAGAATATGAGCAGTAACTAGGTGGAAGCGCAGATCACCTGCTGTGTGAAAATCTGTTGAGTTTTGCTCCTGCTGCAATCTCCCTCTGTCAGCCAGAGACAATCTCCTTAATTGCTAATACTTCTGAAGATTGTCGCCCAGCATTAGTCCAGCATAGCTGGAGCTTTGCAGCCCACTCCTCTCCTCCTACTGTAAAAGGATATTTCATTTGATGAATCTGTTATGATTTTTGTTATTTTTTTATGTGTGATTGGGTTCAAGTGGATCTGATTGCTCCACGCAGGAGAACAGGGACCAGATTCCACAACTTTACAGATGGACTTGAGTGGAGGCTGGGTGACATGTCAGGGGAAAGCTCAGTGCAGAGAGTGCTCGATAAAAGCCTTCCACCGGCCCAACAAAAAACCTGCAGTCTCTCTCCCACGACACAGAAGGGGGGGAAGGGAAGAAGCACCCCCAGTCTGGGTGATGTATGGTGTGGACCTTAGCATGAGACTTGGGTTTTAACGGGGAGAAAGGCAGAAAATGAAAGGGGGGAGGAGGGTCATGCTTGAATTATGCTGATGTGGGTCGTAACCGCAGTGAAAAACCAACCAAAGGCATGGCTGCTGCGACGGAACTTGCAGCCACAAATAACAAGGTTATTATCAGCCGAGCCTCACAAATGCTGACAGTTGGGAAATGGTGGAGGTGAGATTGTTTACCTTTATATGACTGGACAGATATCTTTATTCATTTAGCAGCTTGTTATGGGAGAATTTAAATATGTTAATTTTATCGGGGGGAAAATGTACAGACTACAACTTTCTGTTATACTGAATATAAATGGAGGTTGAGCTTCAGAGCTGTCAGGGGGACACTGGTCTTTTCAATATGAGAGCAGTCAGCCAAAGTCAGTAACTGAGAACACTCACACGCCTCTGCAGCGCCAGCGTAAGGCCCTTAGAGCCCATAAGCACTCTTTGAGCTACAACAGGATGGAGCTGCCATTATGGCCACACAAACAGAGGGAAGCCTTATGAACTTTGCACAAATGCTTAGTGCTCCGGGGCTGGACAGCTCTGGAAGCCGGGGGAGATGGGTAGGTACCGGGGCGGCCTGCCAGTTCCGAAAAGCTTAGTGTTCATGCACTTGGGCCAGACAGACCTGACATTGTCCTGAGCACTGCCCCGGGGAAAGCCTCTTCCCCTTTCTCTCTCCGCTACTTTGGCTCATTCACACTTCTAGCTCGGTTGATTCATTGGTTTGCACATGACTTACAGAGGCAAGAAGGCAAACATTTATTCACACTTTGAACCAATTGTTAAAACGCCATAAAAGAAGTCAGGGAGAAAGCGTAAGCACATCGTGCAACTCAATAAATTTTATTTCTGCTGTCACCATGTTTCACTGGCACATGATGTGTCATTTGTCACGTTCCCCGGTCTGATATGGTTTGAGCATACACTCTGACTTCACTTGAGCAGGACTCACTCAGAAATTAAATAAAAAATGAGATAATCCAACGGCGCTCTCACTGCAAATGTTTACAACATCTTTAATTTATGAACACATCTCTTATCTCGCTCGAACAGCACTAAACGTTATCTGACCGTTACAAGATGGAGGTCTGCAGCCGCATTGTGTCAGCACAACTAAAAAAATGTGCTCTTGACCTGCTGCAAGACCGGGCCGAATGAGGGTGAAGCACAAACAACACCAGGCCCATTCAGAACTAAAGCCGTGTTGCTCCCCCGTTGTCTGCTTTGAGAGCAGAGAAAGAAAAACGCAGGTGGTTACACCGGCAGTTCATGGCCCCACTAAAACCTTAAAATGTTCCCAAAGCGTGTGCTCACGTGACGCCTAAAAATCTCTTTCAACCCGTTAAGATAAATGTTAAAGCAATAAAAGGTCCATGAAGGACAATAAGATTGCTGAAGAGGCATGAAGACCGATTTAAACTTTTTTCCCCCGACATTTGGCAAATATGCTGGCTACACACAGTGTGAGGCTTTTAATTGAACTTTGGGCACACGGCCCATTTCACCAAAAAGTCGTCTGTTACTCAATCTGTCAAAAACGGTCAATAAGCCTCTAACCTGGCACTTGCAGATAAAAGCAGGGCAACCTGTCTTTGGCTGATACCATGTGATTTATTCTCTGAGCTCTGAATCAATATGAAAACCAGTGCATTTCTGTGTATGGTTTTCTTATAAGTTGTCATGGTAACAGGTGTCCCTATCTTCATACTGATCCCTTAGGCAATGATGAAAAGTTGTCCTGGGTTGTTGCATTGTGGAGCTGGGTAGTGCAGCATGCTACCATGAGCGTGTTTATACATTTATTTCAGGTCACACTTTGGGAATTCCATCACAAACTCTATTTGAACTCAGCAAGAACACGTGGATTATTGCCAGAGATGTGGCTGGTACTGTTTATGACCTGTGACTGCAAATGAAAAACAGACAAAATTCCAGCAATAAAATTGCCCACAATTATGCGCAATTCTCTATTATCCGTGGCACTTTAACAGGCTCCTCAATTATTTCCAGATCCGCGCTGACAGCTGATTTATTCAGTGGGGCACACAACAGAGAAACTGATCAAACAATAGATATCTAAAAACAGATGAATCAACAACGTGGTTTATCTGAACCATGCAATATGTTTAATATTGTCATTGTGGTGTAGCTTAAGAAGTGTCTGCTATCAAGCGTTAAGAGCTTCCAGGTCTTTCAAGGCAAGTAAACGAGCAGGAGAGTGTGAAGGCAGAGCTGACTGCAGCCTGCGAGGAGAAAGAGACTGTACCAGATCCAGCTCTCTCAGCCAGACTGCCGGCCATCAGAGCATCACAGATGGTGCGCTCAGCGATCGCGGCAGTGATCAGGGGATCTCTACTCCCGATTAGCCCACCTACTGAACACAATGTGCACAACAACGTCTGTTCCATCTCTGGCTGCACAAGACCTACAGTAAGCAAGCAGACACGACTTTTACAAACAGTGAAATGAAGCAACCACTCTTTCACACAAGCTGCACAAATCACCATGCACAACATCACAAACAAGATACAGCTATTAATATATGCAAGACATCTTCATGTTAGCATGTCCTTTTGCAAGATGTCAGAAGTGCAGTAAAAGTATTTTAATCTTCAAGATAAGTAATCAGTCATTATTGTGACAAGAGTTTACATTACATTGTTACATTGTTTAACCAAAGTTGTCCAGCCCCACCCATTTTTTTTAACTTCAAGCTACTTAGAACTTAAAGTCAACAAAATGTGTCAACCTACTTCTGAAAAAATTAATTAACCACATCAAAGAGGAAATAGTGTGGAGCAGAGCCTTGACAAGAGCAGAATGGCTCCTATATTTTCTTATCTCCCCTCTCTCTCGTAGACAAGTTCAGATGAAGTGTCCACTTAGACCTCAATTTAATCACATTTCCCCCAGAATCAATAAACTATTCTCCCCAGGTCACTTTTAGCGATGGAAAACGGCTCTGCTCTATAGTTATTTAGAGTGTGTACTCAGCTGTCAGAGAATACAGAGGCAAACATAAGCTTGAAAATGAATTCATTAAGATAAATGCAGGGTCTCTTAGTAAAATGTGTAGGCATGGTAACCAGGCCTGGCTCTGTTTTGAGATACACCCTAGACACACAGCCTTCCAAATAGTTGGAGGGATCAGCATACACATATTGGCACACACACACACTAGTGCACAAACATGCACACTCACACATGCACAGACCTGCTCACACAAATGCACACTCTAGCCTGAATCAAATCCCCCTCTCCAGAGAGGCTGGCTCAGTTGCAATGTGATTGAAAGTTCCTGCAGGCAGGAAGCTAAATGAGACGATGATCATCTATATCTGTAGCAGGCCACCTGTCAGAGAAAAGGTTTCATCAGGAAACACTCAAGGCACCAGCAACATGCTCTCCTCAATAATATTATGCCAACAAGTAGGATTAATTATTTCCGGAAAACAAGCTTTTTTTCTGCCTATAGTCCCATGACAAGGGAAAGCAAGGCAGATAATTCAGTTGCACGCCCACTCATAATAAGCAGTGAGGATCTAATAGCCTTCTAAGGAGTGTCCTGCTGGCCACCTCTTCACACACACACACCTCGGGGTCAGCCCTTCAGGGGCACTGAGGCAGAGCGGCCCGTCGCGCTACACACTTAATCCTGCGGTGGAAAATGTCGGTGGGATCCGTCTCACATGGACACACAGTAAGAGATGAGGAGGCAGACCAATATTTGAGACGAATTAAAGATGTGTGTGTGTGTGTGTGTGTGTGTGGAGGGTTGGGGTGGGGTGTTGAGGGCAAGGCCTCGTCTGTGTGTGTGTTTTTACGCAGACATGCACGTCAATAGGCTCGCTACAAAACTGTTCAAGCTTCATGCTCATGGCCATTCACTGAGCACATAAAAAAGAACACTGGCAGGTCTACTTCAGTGTGTGTGTGTGTGTGTGTGTGTGTGTGTGTGGGCGGACAATATCTGTCTAGATGTTACTTTGACTTCCTCCTTTCTTGACTCTCAAATATTTACCAGAAAATGTATCTATTTGCGAGAACCTACATTGTATCAAACATGTGTTAGTTAGTTACTTTTGATCACGGGAAGCATCCAGTGGTGGGAAACCCTTAGCACTATTATTCTCAGAGCCTCTCTTGATAGCCAATTAGCCCATGTCAGGTGTAAAAGCCCACAGGCACAATTCTACCGGGAACCGCACTACTACGCAAATATTCCTTCATTTGATGGATCAGTGCAGTTATATTTTTATGCTATATATGTTGCAAGCACAGCATGTGATACCTGGGGTGAAGTGATCAGTGGGTTGTAAAAATGTATATAAATTATTCACTGTGTCTGGAGAGGCCGGGTGAGGAAGAGCAAGAACTTGACATTTGCCAACAACTTCATGAATGACACGCACAACTTAGAGTGCCTGAGACGTGTAGATCAGCTGCATAATGATGCACCTGGTGAAGTCTTCCTATGGGGTGAAATATTGACTGGTAAATCATGAAAATGGCTGGTTTCTATCATTATTGTTCTGTTTAGTACAATGATCGAACTGTGGAAAAAAATCATAAAACAGGAAATGTAACCGCAGGACAATCTAGGTATGCTGATCTCAATGTTTCTAAGAGCTGGTGCCACTTGAAAGGATGCTGGAACAAATGAAACAAATGCCTGCTTCAAACTGAAACACGAGGCACGCCCAGAAAGTTATCTTTTCAACACTTGAAAGGACACATGGGGCATTAAAAAATCCAGTGAAAGGTTTTTTTGGAGTTGGTGCCTTTGTCAGGCTAACATCAAAAGCGCTGCCTGAAGACAGAATACAGCTTTGTGTTTTCTGTGTGTGGGTGGATGTCTGCTGTTTGTTGTACTAAAAGTCACAAAGAGGAGAACTAATGGCTGTATTTTTCCCACATGTTGGCATTTATTATTACCACAATTTGTGACTTAGCTAGACAACTATTTTTTTTTTAAATTAGTTCCAGAATTACAGAAATTGTAATAAACAGATTTTGCACTTTCAAAAGCCGGTCCTCTTATAACAAGGTAGTAGGCAAAAAATAATGTAAAACCATTAAATACATTAAAATAAAATGCTTTTGCAATGTTTTTTTTATATTCAAAATACACACAGATAAACCCTCAGATTGTTTATTAAAGATATAAAAGTACCACTAACTCAATATTAGAGAGCTCAGATAAGAATTTGGGGCCAATAAATGAAAAAAAAAACTTTAGCTTCTTGTTAACATCAACTTATAGCTCAATAACAAACAGCACAGAGACATTGAGCTCTGGAGCTCTAGCACTCCTCTGTAGGCCGATCAAAACAATCTGTGTCCAGATTATGACTCACGAGTGGTGACATTAGCTGCAGTTCTCATTTTTCCATGTGTCGAACATTCATTTTGTTCAAGTAGGTTTTCTCAATTTAGAGCATACCAAATTTAAGCTACGGAGCTCTGCATGTAGTTTTCAAGGTTATATGTTGCATAAAGGGTTAAACAATAGCGGTAAAAAGCTCTACATATCAAATGAGCAAAGAGGGAGTTCATTCAGGTCTCAAGAGGTATCAAGTGGTTGGAGCAAAAGGAGACTAGCATCCTCAGGTTCTCATATGTTCAAGTACTGACGCAGCAACAGCATTAAGCTGCGGTCTAGCATCTGCACTGAGTGGGATCAAATCTAATTTGCAAACCATAAAATCGAACGTACAACAGGAGAGTGTCAGAGAAGGAAACGTAGATAAAAATCATTAATGCTGCCATGCTATCTGTACAGACTCAGCCCTGCACAAGAAAGGTGTATTGCAATCATGCATGCTACTTCAAACACAAAGGCAGTATAGATTTGTTTTGTGGTTTGGACCACATCCCAGTAACAGGTTAGCCGATGGCAAGCCGGGCCCACAGCTGACCTCCCGTAGCTCCATGTGTTGGCTGGATAATCAGGTTAACTCGTGATTGAACACACAGCATTGTGAGCTCCATACAAAGGCAAACAGCACAAAAGTGTAGACTGAAAGGTACCAGCAACCTCAATCTCATCGTTGCTTTTGATGCACATGTCAACAGATTAAAAGCAATGTCAATGATGAGATGGAGAAGATGGAGTGTACACTCAGTATTACATTAGAAAAGAACTGTGGTACAATGACAACAAAGGTGGGGTCATCAAAAAGGAAGTAGCATTGACTAAGCAATGCTGAGTGATTTTGGTCATTGTATAATAGCAGTCCATTTGTTCATGGCAGAATGCTTAAATGTTTGACCAAACTGCTGTAAAAGATTGCTTTGAATAGCAGCATAAGACGCGGTGGGAAACGTGCAACCAGGAGGACGGTCTTCATTCATTCAAATCTCTCTCTCTCATTCACTCTCTCTCTCTTCCTGGCTCTCAATTAGCTGACCACAGGCGTTCACTCTTTAGCTCGCTAATCAGATTCTTGCCACGATCTCCGTCTGCCAATCATGCAGTCACTGTTCTCCTTTTCGGATCAGTCCCAAATGTTTCATCTCCATACTTTATTACGATTGGAATCATTTTTTTATTTATGGTAACATGAGGGCAGGGATGACTGTGGAAGTAGAAACAAAGGGGGCAGCCTGAATGATGGTAACTGATGGTGGAAACAGAATTCGACACACTGGAGCACAAATGTTGACTAGTGTGTGCAATTAAGGTTTTTGAATTGCTTAAATGATCGAAGAAAAGACTTGGGAAAAGCACTCCAAACTAATTCACTCTTGTAAAAGTAGCACTGATGGGAGCTTGTCACTTTGTTGTCTTAGCTTTGCAAAGTCCAAATCAAAACAAAACATTGCAGGGTCAAGGCGGTCAAATTTTCTCCAGCTCTTGAAAAAACTGACAGGTGTCTTAATCGTAAACACTATTGTCTGGCAAGTGTGGCACTTTGTGGATTCAATGTTTCCCACAGAATGACAGTGTAACAGTGGCGTGGGGGGCATCGATATTGACTACCAGCTATATACAGCGTGCTAGCCTCGAAAATCCAGCTGCATTCTAACATTAACTTAGCTCTCCTTATTAGCAAGGATCCTTGCATGCTGGCTAATAACTTTTTTAATAATTCTGTTGCAAATGGTAGTATGCGTTTCTGAACACTGCTCTACGCGCCTCTACATGTGTGACTAGCGACAAAGCCAGTGTGTGTTTGTTTACGCTGGTGAAATGTAAGAAAATAAAGACACTATTCCCCTTTTTTGAATACAGAAGTTTGAACAGAAATCTGTAAGACAATTAACTAATTACAATATCTGAGAACATGATATACCGATAAAAGCAAATCATTTATATTAGGAAGCAAACTGCAAGTGAACTTTTAGTATCCAAAATTTTTGATTTGGTTTAACATTATAAACAACTTACAGTTAACTTTGACACATGAGCTTGTGTGTTGCATTTAATGTTGAAGACTGCACCTTCTTTTTTTAAATTTAAATATGCTTTAAAGTGAAAATTGTCATTTTCTTCAATCATATAATTATTGGAACTCCTAATATATATTGTATCTAAAAAGTATCTGAGCCAGCTGAAGGCACGGTACACATGCACGTACACGTTATCAGGATGGGACCGCTGCTAGCGTCATTTTGAGCCAGGAAAAACCCTGTATTGAGTGGTCGTGAGAGATTCCATCTCATTTTCTGAACAGTTCAATAATGTCAGTCCAATGTTTCCCTTGTCAACAAATGTCTTCAAACAGCAGTATGCTTTGGATCATGAAATGACATATTGAAAATGGAATTAAGAGTTGAGAGAAAAGTTTGATGTACTCTGCTGTCTAATCATTCGAATCGCTCAATACAACATTGTTCCACAGGTTGACCAGAATGTCACTCAAGAAATGCCTTTTGAGCAGATGACATAATATCAATCCAAAATGGCCTGGAAGCTGGAGCCTGGCTCTGCAGACTGCACCAACACAGATAAGGAGTAATTACTTTCCCAAGCAATCACTAAACCCATGCCCGCCCTTCATTTATTTGCTTGCGGAAAGTTTCTCCAATACAGAACCTTGTGGTACCATCATTTACATGTGGGAGCACATAGTTACTGGAATTCAATATTAACCACTGAAATGGCCTACACTTTCAATGACAGCACCTGCCTCTTTTTTCCCATTAACAAGTCTACAAAGTCCCTGACTATGCTAGGCTGTTACAGTAACACAGCGCCAGTAACTTTTTATAGATATTTTAAATGTCAAAGGCCAAGATCTGCTCAGAATAGAGGTTTCAGTGACTGTAGTCATTGTGAAGAAGAAAAAAAACCCCTCAATGTTCACTACAACACAACATGCTTGCTTACATCTTTCAGATGGCCTGTTCGCCAGGAAACCTGCAGTCTTGTTGTCATATTTGTCATGTTCTGAAATGTGTCTGGCTTTGTCATGCAGTCCCCAGCCACAGCCACCATTAGGGAGGACTATGCCATGTCGTGACATGGGAACCCTTATAAACGTGTTAAGAGCCGGAGGCATTAGCATTTTGGACGCTGCTGAATAGAGGCATTTGTTCCTCTTCCTGTGCCTCCCTGAAAGACTCTATTAAAGGGAGGTTTAGGAATTGCTCTGTTTGGACATATTGAAGTTGGGACAGCATGGAGAGACCATTTGACAGTAGATTTTCCAAGAAAACATTTTGTTTTTATTCTGTAATTATGCACAATTCATATATAGTGCAAACTATAAAATTTACAAAAAATATATAGTAAAATGTTTGATGTGTTTTTTCTGCCAATGCTGGAAACATGGAACGTTGATACTACTGTATGCTAAAGGTTGTTTACGCGCTAGAAGGTCACTGTGTGACTAATAAAACAACTCAATTGGAGCAGACTGTGCTCATTCATGACCTTTTCTAGCTGGGACAGAGGACACCATTGATCACATATCCAAAACAAAATATCTGTGCCTTTAACAGATCCTAAATAGTTACCATTCACACTTCAATTGGCACTGTCTTTTTTACATACAGGCAGAAGCAGTACAGCCGTAATATCATAAAGACAAAAGTACCTAATCGATTCCATCTTGTTGCTTTTAAGGAAGCTGGTGATAGACTGAGCAGAAATCCTCTCCAGCGTTGGCTCCATTAACGAAGGCTTTGATTGATCTCTGATTCTATCTCATGCTGTGGTCACAGCAGGATCTGTGGTCAGTTTGAGGCAGGCTCTTTACGGTCTGACAGCTGAACATTCATATCAAAGCCTTTAACAGTCTATGTGTTACATTTAGTATGACCACATCCATAATCCATATTCCTCAATCCTGTCTAATGATGAACAATAGTTGGCACCCTGCATCTCAGCTACACTTGTCTGCCGTGCCAGAGCGCTCAGCTGCTAATCCAGAGTGAGTCGATTAAAAAACAGAATTGATCAAAATGCAAGTGAACTACAAACAGCATCTCTAACAAGCCTTTGTAAACCCGAGTCAGTACATTTAGTTTTTCAGACGTTTTGTTATGTTGGGATGAAAATTGTGACTTTTTTTCTATTTTACAAAAAAAACACATTCAGCACTGACACATGTGCAGCAGGGATTTATGAAGGTGACAGTCTGGTCACTTAATAGCAGGGGACAAAGAAAGTGTTAGAACAAAAGTATGCTCCCTTAGAACAACCTTCTACTTTTATTATAATACCATACCATAATAACACATTCTAGCACTTCTAAAAACACATTGAATCTGTATCTTTGGTGACTATTTTGGGGCTGCTTAGCAAGACTATCACAGGATACGTTTGTCAGAGGACATTCGGGAAGGTTAAACAAGCGTTGAGCTACCTTGCCTGTAGTGACATCTACCAGCACAGCTAATTTTGTGTTTTTAATATTGCTATTTCCATTGGACTAATAAGATTACCCTCATTATTCAGGAATCAAAGGTAATAAGCTAAAAATCAAAAAAACAGAGCCAGGCTGGTAGACCTGGTGCGAGTTGGCAGAGCAGTATATGTGAACATAAAGAATAGGTTCATTGTTTAGCTCTAATATAACCTGCTCTACCACCATCTTTATCACTACTCCTTGATAATCGAAACTAAAGAAATATCAGATGATATATTGTCCTTGCAATCTTAAACCCCTGAAAAACATTGCATTGGCCCCTACAAGTCTAATTTTGGTCAGCCTCCAACCACAGTGCAACACTGGGGATCCCAGCCTCTGCTCAATATGGGGTATTGATATTCTACAATACTAGTATTGATCGGGTTAGGTAGCAGTGAGCACAGCCATGGCTAGGCTAGGGCTAATCATCAACAATGACACCCTATCCGTCACAGTCTCTTTGGACACAGAAGTCAAATCATAAATCACAAACTATCTGGGGAGAAATCCTGATAAATCCAGCCAAACCAAGCAAAAAAGAAGGAGCACCTTTCTGCATCTTACTTGGCTAACCCTATCAAATAAAAAGGCCATAACAAAACATCCAGTCTCTGCCATGACATCAGTTAAACAGCCTGTTTAGTGACGAGGACAACAGGCCAACCACACTGGCTACCTATGATAATTACTGAGTTTACCGCAAGCTCTCAGGGGCCCACACAGTGAAATCACAGTGAAAGCTTATTGATTTGTAAAGTGTACATTTGTAGGAGGGGATGGTTAGGCCTAAAACCAGGGAAAGGGCCAAGCACAATGACTGCAGGCTCTTCAGTAGAGAGCTCATTTGGATGGCTGAAAATCTATACTGCCACTAAAAAAAACAACAGAAAGTGGGTTTAGACTATGTCCGCCTTTGCCTGTAATTGGAAAAAGATGGCCATGTAAAGCGTTTCACCATGACTAAAGAAATAAACCAACTTGATGAATGCGCCTTGGTATGACCCTGTATTGATTTTCAAATATTGCATTTAATACTTTCTTGAGAAATAGAGGTGATAAATCTTCATTTCACCGAAATATGCATTCAGACATTTACCACCCCACCTTTTGGTGCAGAAATATTTTCCATTTAAAGATGCTTAGGTGGCAATTAGAAATCTGAAAACGCAATTAAGCATGCAGTGATAGCACATATACATAGCCATACATCTATTTCACCAGCCACATCCCCCACTTTAACACTGCCACCACTGTTTGTCTCACCTCCCCCCTTCTCAATATAGAAACGAGTAAACAACGCCATCTTTTCCAGCCTTTAAATGAAGATAAATGAGGACAAACTCTCCAATTAGCCTCCTTTGGTGATACAAGAGTGTTAGAAAGAGGGGAGTCACCACTAATGCACTCGTGGTAGCTACAAGGGCTTCTACATCCTGCATCCTGCTTTAAAGCAGGAACAGGAACAGCGAATCCATCTCTCTTGAATTAATTCATGTGTTCACACCCTCAAGTCTCGCATGAGCCCTCTGAATGTGCCGAGGCAGCAGAACGGGGACAGCCATTAGTGTCCACAGCGGTACAGCTCTAATGATGATGGCTGTGGACTTGCTGCGCTCTGCATTCTGGGCACCAGAGCTCCTGGCTCTGGTCAGACAGGGAAGCAGTCTCCAGCATGCTCTTCTGTAGATAGCAGCCTTACTGCATTTACAGGGTCAAGACAGGAACCAAATGGCTCAGAACAACAACTCTTTGAGGCGCATTTTCTGTCTCTCTCTCTTTTATGTGAATGTTTTACACTGCTGTTTAAGTCCTCAGCCTCAAATCTTTTGTTATAAAAGGAAGCAGTGTGTGCAAATAAAAAAAACACCTAAAAAATTCAGCAAATCAAAGCAACAGACTGCAGTGGCCAGCCTAGCCTTTAAACTGGGAGCTGTTTACTGACAGTGACAGAGAAGCAAAGCAAAATGTCATCGGTTTAATGGCCCCACCTCCTGCTTTTACACAACAGCAGGAAACTGGAGACATACGGACTTATGAATCAGCCTCTGGGTGAGGGGGAGACCCCATTTTGATACCATTTTTGCCACTTATGCAGCAAAACAAACCCCACTCTGCTTCCAGTAGGAGCCAGTGTGGGGTCTTTCGAGGCTGTGCATCATAATGGAATCCCCTACATAGAGCTATGCTTACGGTTGGCTTGATCAGAATTGGCCCCCATTTCACAATTCACAGAAAAGATACAGACAGATAGACGTGACTGCACTGACAATACACACACTCCCACCAACTGTACTCCAGCCATGAATCACCTCACTGGCAGTCTCTATACAGTTTTTATCCATTACTCACCTCTAGGGGTGTGCCGATAAACTTAGCTCACGAGACAATACACGATATTGGGTTCACGAGACAAGACGATTTTGTAACACTATTTTTAAGAAATGTCAAACATATGATTGGAAAAATCTGTCACTCCATTGCCGTTTATTGTTTCCACCCAAAATGCTGCCATACAAATGATCTAAAAGTGGCAAATTTCACCCATGCACACTCCATCGTGCTGATATCATGAGACCGCGTTTCACCTCAATGAGAAATATCGTCACATATTAATATCATCACACCCCGACTCAGGGACCGTAAGAATGCAGTCACAAAACAATGTAGCATGGTCCAGACACGTCATATTTGACAAATTTTTTGACAAGCGGAGCTGTTCTACCACCTGTCACAGGAAAACATGCAGAGATTTTAGATTACAGCTCCAACACCCACCAACAGTATTAGACCAGGGGTCAGCAAATAAGTCTGACCCTGGGCCAAATTTTTTTCAAGCTGTTACATGGTGGGCCAGAACATTAATTTAGTCAAATTATTTCAAACCCTTTGATACTCATGTGTACATTTAGCTCAGTGGGTAGAGTGCGGGACTCCCGTTGCAGGAGTTGTGTGATCGATCCCAAAATCCAACAGACTTTTTTTTTCTCCCTTGTTAAAGAGGTGGTATTAGGCTCATTTTCAGGTTCAAAATCCTATTTAGGGATTGTACCAGAACAGGTTTACATGGTTTAATTTTCAAAAGACACCCTGTGTTGAAGGCTTCGTTTTAGCTAGTGAGTGATACATCTTATCTCTAAATGATCTTTGTTGGGAGTTGCACATGCGCATTTCCTAGTTAAGGACTACTAGCCAATCAGAAGCAGAGAAAGGCGTGTCAGCGAAAAGACAGTAAACTGTTTCGATTCAGCTGTAGGCTACATGTTGCCGACCAGCTTGGCAATATGGACTGGAGCAAGAGTTTCAGAGTGGTGAGTTATTAATCTATAACAAAAGTATTTTTCATCCATAAAGTTTTAACTAAGCTTTAACTAAGCTCACTGTTTGTCTGCCAGCGTTTTTGAGGGCATGTCGGACTAGTCGCTCGGTGAGCATTATGACACGTTTTCTTGTGACATCACAAGAAAGGGGAGTAAAGGCTGGACTACAAACGAGCTGTATTCATGCAGTTCAGAGCAGAGTTTTCTGTGGAAGATGGGAACTCCCTTTGGGCTGGACTTTGAGCTTTTTCACTTTGCAAACCTAGTACATGCACAAACAATATATATATATAACTCTATGAAGGAGAGGGAAAAAGCCAAAAAGCATGATACCACCTCTTTAAACAAATTGATTAGTCTATAAAGCATGTTCTGCAGTGCGTGTGTGTCCTGGCGTTTGATCCGCATTCATAAACCTATAAATTCGGGGAAATCCAATCCCGCGTTTACTGACAGCTTATACAAAGGTGTATCAAGTAAGCCAGAGTCTCTTGAAAGTCCTTTTCGCGCTTTTATTTTGGGGCACAATCATTTAGGAGGAAGTGATTATTTAACTGTTGCTGTCATGACTGAGTTCTATTTCAGCATCAGCCACTATCAATTTATTTATTTATTTATTTATTGCTAACAAAGCAATCTGGCCGCAGGCCAGATACTATTGCTGGCGGGCCAGTTCTGGCCCACTGCATTAGACTAATATTTTGAAAAGAATGATGAAAATTCAGAAAACATGTTGAGGAAATTTGACCTGTCAACATTTTTGAGTAACAGCAACAACATGTTTGAATAATATATCTAAGATTTTTCTCAAAAGTGTTATCACTAACACAGTGGGTATATAAAATGCTACCACACATGAACAGCAGTCAGCGTGCCTGTAGTACTCACATCTCCCTGATGCAGCAGATCAAAATACCACTGCTGTGATTGCTGGAAAATCCTCCTCTCTTCACTGTGATGCTAACATGCCTCTTTCAACTTACAAACTGAGCATCAATCCCTCTTTTGAAGAATCATTGTTTTCACTCTATTTGAACAGTTCTTTACACTCTGGGCGTGCAGCGAATGAGAGGAAGGATGTTGTTTACTTCATGACTGAGATAGCTGAAACCAACCCAGAGGAGGAGCAGCTTTGGTCTTAACAGCATTGAAAAACGAGGGTTGTGTGAATGGGAAGAAAGACTGTCCACTGTTGCAAAATCTGCATGAAGGTTCTTTGAGAGCCAGCAAAGTATGTCGAGGCTCACTGGAAGGAATGCAGTCTGTTCTATTATGAACAGGGGAAGTGAGTACTGCCCTTCATAGAAAGGCACAATGCACGGGGTTAATAGCAGTGCTTCTGGCACACTTTCGACCCCAGCTAAAATCCCATCACACTACAGGTGGTAAAGAAAAAGAGGGGCAGAAGTATTAAAGAGGCCTTTGTGTGTTAGTAATGATATTTGGCACGGAACAACAGAGGAAGACCTGCTCGTAACCTTCAAACTCGCCACACCTCTTCCACCGGTGAACCACAGGAGGAAGCAAAGCCATCTGTAACTTTGGTTTAACTGCAAATGGGCAACCAGGGACTGCTCAGTGCTCAGGGATATGATCCAAATGTTTCAACAGCAGGTGAGTTACACCACACAGCAGAGCCGAGGGGCCTATACAGCACCGGTTCAACAAGAAGACAAGAATACGCACCCTGGGGGAATCAGACCTGTGGACAGACTTTCATGAGGGCATGATGGTGAGGGCTTCACCCACTTCACACTCTGAAAAGGATAATCACAAATCCATGACACAGGGTGCAAACTGTGGCTCAGCTGGGCAAGTCGCTGTTATAAAAGGGATTACTGAGGTGTAAAATGGTTTAAAAACAGGAGGTAGGAATTTGTTATCTGTAGTCGAGGGAAGGCACACGTGAATTCATCAGCTGTCAGAAAACTGACAGACCTCAAGGCTAATGGTGTCAATTATACGTGCTTTTTGAGGTGATGTCTGCGAACACACTGTGTCAAACTGTCAACCGGTTCGAGCACCGTGGACCCCTAAATTATCATGGCCCCTGCAGAGCTGGCAGTGTCGTGTTCGACTATTTTTGAAAGGTGGATAAATTACAGAAGTGACATCAACATGACTTGAAAGAGCTTCAGATTAATAAATGTATTTTTCAAATGAAAACGCAGCACTAAAGCAGGTGTTATTCCCCTCTTAGTGACACTGGAGATAGGGTATATTTAAGGGCCGTTTTAGAGTAGGAACACGTGTTAGAACACGGCAACCTGCATTACACGTTAATCTGCTAGATAGCGTCCAAAGGGACCCACAGTGTATAGTGACAGAGCTCCGTTTTAGTGAGGTTGTAGAGATAGAAGTCAATGTTCAAAGTTAAAAAGGAACACCTTTCTGTATTTTCTTTGAGTTGAATTTTCTCTCGAATGTGAAGAAATATTTTTTCTTTACTACAATTAATTCATGAGAAAAATCCACCGTGCATGACTGACTAGAATTTAATCTGCAGTTTTGAGAGAATGTGCGAGTCTGTGGCTGGTGTGTGGCTATAGCACACTATGAAACAAAGTTAGACTACCATTTTCACCAAATAATAATCCTGCTTCTGTTATCACACTTGTGGCAGATGCAAGAAAATTAGAGGCAAAGCCGGCGACAAAACTCTTGACACTTTCTCAAGAAAGTAAATCAAGAAGTCAATTTAAATGCAAATGTCAATGTTTCAGACAACCAATTGTGTACACTACCGTATCTCAAGGACTTGTGGCGCGGAGGTTGGACCTGACGTCCTCACCGGGAAGATGACATGCTGCCTCAGGCGTGTGACACGCTACAGGAAACCAAAATGGTCAGCAGCATCCATCCACACAGAAAAAGCCTGTGGTACATGTCACATGAAGACTGATGGAAGCATTTCCAGAAGCGTAGGATATCAAAGTAGGATTTCTCTAAGATCACCTCTATTGATCTGTTTTTGTTTCTCAAAGCCAATGCTTCAAGCCTTTAAGCCATTTCAAATTGGCAAAGCTCTCACACTGAAATGGTGTAGTGTTTGTTCACATACAGACTTAAGAATTTTAATAAGGCTAAAACATTCTGGCTTAGACAGACGTGGATACAGTGTTAACCTGACCAGAGTCTGAAGTACTGCACAATGTAATGAACCCAAACCAGATTCAAATAACAACCTACAGATGTCTGCTGTTGTACAAGGACCAGAGGCAATTTTATTTTCTTTGCTGAGGAAAAATGTCTGTTAATGTAAAGCATAAAATTATGTGCAAAGACTGCCTAAAACAATTTGAAAGACAGAGTAATCCAAGTGCAACCCTAGATAAGAGGATTCTACAATGATGAATGTAGAAACGTTCCTCTCTTTTCCTCACATTATCAACAGGATTAAACTGAAACACACTATTTTCCACTTTTCTGTAACTCTCCACCATAGCAAATTAGCATGTGGCTGTTAATCATGCATTGCCTATGCCACAGAACAATGTCATCATTTTTTTTTCTCTACACCCTACCCTTTAAGAGATTTTCTTCTTAGGTTGTTGAGTTTTCTGTGCTAGTTTATTACCAATATTTTCCATTTGTCTTTCTGCTCTGGAGAAATACATTTTCCACACACCAACACAAAATACACAAAACTGTTTTCTCACTCTTGGGATCATGGCTGATAGAAAGACCCTGCAGCTGTAGCATAGATGCTATTTCAAGAGAACCTTAAAAGACTTGTAAGAACTTTGGGTCATTCTAACTGTGACTGCACATTTTACTATTATAATCTATTTTCTACTATACTACAGAAGAGAAACAAACATATGGCATTCACAAAAAAACTGTCAAATTATAAGCATACTATAATCTACCGACTACACTATCTGAAATGGAGTTCCAAGCTACCACGGTACAGTGTTTGCATCCTATTTTCTAAAAGGAAAATAATTAAAATGGGTGCTAAACTGGTTGGCATTTCATAATGAGCACTACTCTCAGAATTAGCCTTCCTCTAGTAGTTGTGTTCAGGAAAGCCTGCATTACAGTGATTAGCTAATGCAATTAAACAGTATTTACCCTGACCACTGCCCTCTTGTGTGTTTCAATGAGTCAATTTGTGACTAAAATGCATAGTAATTTAGCACCAAGCCATTTTCTCCAAGCCTCAACATCATAATGGCTCTACCTGACCAGAATGAGACAATGTGACTGGTCTCATTTTCCCGACAAAGCCCATCCCCCGATACTCATTAGAACTCCACTGTAACGCAGTAAAGCGCAAAAAAAAATTTACAAGGTGAGATTGTTTGCAATCCGATACGAGGCCATAAAAACATGCTCAGAAAGAAGTCTTGGTTTCTGCCCCCCAAAAAAAATCTGATGTTGTAAAAATAATGAGGTCAAGAAGGTCTGTAGTTCATAGCTGGTGGTCTGCGGGTCATGCTTGTAAAAATGGAGAGTGGAGCTCCCCCAAGCTGATGAATTAATTTGGATACGTACCAGCTTGGCAAGATTCTTTCACTCAACATTTGCTCTGTCGGGGGGTGAGTACATTAAGAAACAGACGTGCTGAGTTCTGGCTCTTTGTAGAAGACCCTAAAGGACAACTGCAAAGACTTTCACAAACCATCACAATGTTAAAAAACTGCTTAAAATAATCATGTCCTGGCGCATAAAAAGGGCCGCTATGCGCTTAAAGCAAAATACTGCAACGGTGTAGCTAATGGCCAATAACAGACGCTAGCAGATGCTGAAAGACCAGGCTATCTCTAGTCAAGTTTTATATTGGGAATAAAAGCCTATACAATCTTGTATCCCCATTAGGATGAAAAGATCATTTGTTGTCTACACGTTCTCCAGCTATGATCGAAACCAAATTGACAAATTGGGACAACAGCTGCAACAGAAAACAAAAAAGGACTTATACTTCTTGCTCATGTGTTGGCCCACTTAGCAAACTGACCACGCTGCAGAACATCTTCTTTGTTGGATGATTCTAATCATGCTTGATCTGTTCTCTAATCTTCCATTTGGAGGATAGTGCTCTGCTTGACTCCAGGCCTCACTGGGCCAGTAAACTGGCTCTTACTATGCAAAACAGACACTGGGCTCGCATGTCCGCACCAAATCCACACACATGGAGCTGCACTGTCTTGAGGCTCCCAGCAGTCCACTTACAGCACCCAATGGAGCCCAACAAGATGTAATGAGTTCCCAGGGGAAGCCTCTGGACATAAAGCACTACTGCCCTTCGTGCATACCCTGTCACACTGACACGTATTGCTCACCTACTTCTAGACAGACTAACATCCCTGAGAGGATACATTATCTCAGGCACAGATTTGTTCGTCACATTTTTTTCTGAATATGCAAAGAGAATTTTGAAACAGTAAGGTTTTAGTGAACAGACAGTAGAGTGAGCTGCCTGACTTTAATTGACCTTTTCCACAGCAGGCATTTTGGCAAATTATAACAGGGAAAGCACAGGCGTGATTAATAATATTATACATGACTGATCAATCTATTTAGGTGAGCTAGTTCAAGTCAAAATGTCTGCTGTGAAAAAGGTCTATTTCCATATTGACTTTAAATTTCAATACCAAAACAATACTATTTTCCATACGTTACATATAGCAGCGTGGCTCAATGGCTGGTACAGTCACTCTGTCAGCCCACCATTTTGGCCTAGACTAAAACTGAATGTATCACAATGAAATTTCATACAGACAATAATCCACAGAAAACAAAGCCTACTGACGTTCCTTCCAGATGTTTTGGATCTGGATCTTCGTTCTTAAGGAAATTCAGCCTCTCATCTTCTCTCCCTCTCTCTCTCCCTTGTGTGTGTCTGTACATTTCTCCTACCTGTGTGCTTTAGTTTTGCCTCCTGAATGTTTGTGTAGTCTGTCATTTTCCAGGTTTGGAGGTCGCTCAGGTCCTATCTGTTTGGCGACACTTGATTTTTAAACATCCATTCTTCATTATACTGTATGCTACAAACTATTTATAATTTTGTCATCTGCATTGCCAGTACTGTAACTGTATGTCAGTCTATTCTGTACACACATCGCCTGTCTGTCGACCTGGGGGATCCGTCCTCTGTTGCACTTAGAGTCTAAGAATAGAGGGTGTACAGATTGTGAAGAGACTTGAGACAAATGTGTGATTTGTGTTATTGGGCTATTGGCTTAAATAAACATTTACTTGATTGGAAGATTAATGGCTCTCCCTTCCGCCTCAGCTGTACTTCATGTTTAGTGCTAATTAGGAAATGTTAACATGCTAACATGGTAAATATTATACCTGCCACACAGCAGCATGCTGGCATTTTCATTGATTAGCTCACAGCACCACTGTGCCTAAGTAAACCCTCACACAATCAGTTTTTTTTCTACAGAACCCTTTTTTATTTATTTAACAAAATTAGCGAAGCAGCCGTTATAAGTCCATATCTAAAAAGCGTTATGCTTCCATGAACGTAGCACCATGGTAACAAAGAAAGGAACAGTTTCCTTTTGAAGGCAATTGAATGAGATCTTCGATGCAATTCCACCCGCACGTTTCAGGGATGAAATCACTTAATCAGAGAATCTAAGAATCTGTTAACATCGAAGTCATTCCTCAAGTCAAATTTAAAACGTGGTGATTCCAGCTTATCAAATTTAAGAATCTGCTGTTGTTTTATATCATAGTAAATTCAATTTTGAGGTTTTGGACTGCTATTTGGACAAAACAAACTATTTGGGGTGTGAGAAATTGAGATGGACAATTCCATCAAAGTGGTAAACAGTACCAGCTTTGCAGCATCGTAGTGTGAGGCATGTTCCACTTCTCCCGGCACGTCCCCTGCCTGTCACATGTGTCCTCCCTCATCCTCGGTGCCCTTCATTTCCCTGTCCCATGGGTCCCCTTGCTACCTTATCCACGCAGCCGCGCACAATACCCTTCATGGGACACAAAAGGCAATGATACCGGGCTCCTCAGTTCCATTCTCTACATTTGTCACATTTATTACTACGTTCTTTGTTCGTCTTACCTCTGTATGCATGAGTTATCCCAAATTGAGCCCACAATTGAAATGGAAATCGTCCCTGTATCCTAGTGACTTAAGGGCAATAACTTCTTACTCTTCGAGAAAAAGCGGTCCTGTTTGTTGTCCCTTGGAGAATCTTATGGTTGTGTTGCCCTTTTCACCGGGGTTTTTAACATAAACACTGAATTTAAAGGATTAATACCCTGTGATTCAACAGCGGCGAAAATCAGTTTGAAGCTGACAGCAATGTACATTGGGATTAGAATTCTTCTCATAAAATATCCGCTTATTGGATCTCTTTATTGGTTATGGTTTTCATGTGAGCATAATCTAAATTGATTAATCAAACAAAAAAAATTCTAAAGCCATATGAGGCGGAATAACAATACATATCGCTGCCTCTGTACTGAATCCAGAAGAGGATGGAAAACATCCATGACAAACAGCCTGAAGGAACGGATAACACAACAAGTGGAACATGTGTGTAAATGCTGTCGCTTGGACATAACAATAAGCAGACATTCTCATTTTTCCTAAATGATGACATGTAAACACAAGATATTATAAGAAATGAAAAGCTTGCAAGTCACGCAGCTGGAAGCAAATGACAATATGTCTAGGTAAAATGTTCCAGCTTTGAGAAGAGTCTCAGCACCACAGAAAAAGCACAGTAACAGGCCAATCTATACCTACAGGCGGGGACGTGTGCATAGCACATCACCGGTGTTGGCTACTGACCTCTCCTGATTCCCCCCATGCTGGGAAAAGAAGCACTGAACATATGAGATAACACTGACCTCGCTGCAGGTTTGTCCTTCACTTTACTGATTAATTGTCCGTGCAGCGCGAGAAGCCATTGATCATGTTCACCCAGTGGCCCCAATGATGCAGTGGCCTGTTAAATAAGAAATAAACCTTGATTCCTGATGATCAGCACCTCTTATTTTTGCATCTCCTCTCCTTCTACATTCCCCATCAGAGGCTGCATGGAGGGAATCATTTCCAACACTCCTCTAGCTCTCCCCTGAACAGGTATCATTAAAATCTGGTAAATAAATATTCACACTGCCAGAGAGCAGGCAAGGAAATGAATATTTCATGTAACCAAACCCATTTCCAGAATATACTGGCTGGAATGTGCCTTTCTGGCTGTCATCGGTGACAAACATGAAAGAGGAGGGCTCAGGTACGGCGGTGCTGTGGCACTCTCAACTCTGCCTGCAGCACGGAAAGCATGAGTCGTCACTGTAATTGCTTGTAGGGCTGAAGCCTGAGCAGAACTTCAATTAGGACCTGGGTACTTGTTAGGCTCAACACCTTCCCCTCGCATCTGCAAGCCTTCGGGAAACACACTCTAACATCTCAACGCAGCTGGGTATCAGTGCAATCTTTGCCTTTGTTAGAGTTTAGGTTTACGCTTTTCATGGATCGGCATACCTGTTCACACAGCTAAGAGACTCTTCCTGGAGACACACATTTTTTCTGCCACCAACAACGCGCTCTAAAAGGTGATAACAGAGCGTCTTAAATGGACGATTAGTCTGATACAGCAAATCACCCATGCTCACTGTTGTTTGGCTGCTTTTTCTAATCTCTAATAGCCATCTGATACTCCAGATTCCACAAGACAGATTGAATTATAGCCAGAAATGACATTGCTGATGCTGATAAGAGATGCATCTACTACAGACCGTGCACAGGTAAAACACATATAAACAATTTAAACCAGTTTTATTGTACAAATTTTGAGTCAGAACATATCAGATACCTTTTAAATGAAACATGGAGAATTCAGGGTCCAGTCCTCCCTGCCTCAACTTGCACCCATGTATCACTGAGCTATTGATGCATCTTTCAGTTTGCTCTGCTAAAGGCCAGGTGTATGCAGCACAGGCACAAAGGTAGGGCTCTCCGTGTCGCTCCTCTGCCCTCTCAACCCTTTCTTTCTCGTGTACACAGGATAATAAGTAACACCTGTTGCAAGGCAAACACACACCTGTGAGCAGGTAAAGACAAAATCAGTCTGCCTCTTATCTTTAACATCTTCACTGCACTTCCATCCTCTTAACTTACCACCAGTTTGTGATGCTTAAGTGCAGAAGTTGAAAACGACACAGCAAGGTGTAAGCTCAGCTGTTTTTATCACCTGTCACTGAGTTTCAATCCATGTGCAGCAAAGAGAGCCAGACACCATACTGCGTGATGCCTCATTGATGTGCAGGTGGAAGTTTGATCTCAACAGCGTGAAATGTGGAAGTTTGATGGGACCTACAATGCTGTGGAACTTGAGCTACTGTATGTTCTCTTTCCTCCTGCTCTCTCACTCACTCTTTCTATTTCTCTCTCGCTCTCTCTCTCTTCCCTCTCCCTTTCCCTTAACCCAAACAGTCGAGGCAGATGGCTGCCCACTCAGTACTTGATTTGCACTAAAAAGTACAGGTTAAGATATTATGTATATTTTTAACATTGAATGTTAAAAATGTATTGTTTATGAGACATGTAAATCATTATGTAAATCACCATCCCTAGTTACCAGATGAGACACCTTTTATGCTCGCTTTGATCTCCTCAACAAAGAGTCAGGACCGGCCACTGTCAGTATCCACAGCAGATGTGAGAAGAGTCCTGCTGAGAGTGAACCTGAGTAAAGCTGCTGGGCCTGATAACATTCCGTTGCCGTTTAATAAAAACCTGTGCCAATCAGCTGGTTGATTAATGACATGGCTTTTGGTTTTCTAGCACATAAAGAATAACATCCCAGCTTCCCCCTCAACTTCAAAAACCTTGAGAAAAACAACACCTTTTCTAAGGTTGTTCTCTCTCGTATCTCCCCTGTGAAACTGACTGGCAAATTTGGAACTCTGGGCTTGAGTACCACACTCTGCAACTGGATACTGGACTTCCTAACAGATGCCAGATAGTTTGATAGTGCTCCACATTGGGCTGGACAATAAAACAATAACAATAATTATCGCGATATAATTTTTTTCAATAACAATATAACAAATGTCCAATAAATATTCAATAATTTGATTTAATTCACTTAAATCATACACGAACTAGGACTTAAATTTTGTATTAAGATTAGTGGTGGGCATAGATTAATTTTTTAAATCTAGATTAATCTCGCTGTAATCTTGAAATTAATCTAGATTAATCTAGATTAAAATGGCTCATTTGAATTCTCCCGAAGGCATTCAGAATATGTGTGCGAACGGGTTTCAAGCCAGATTTCAAGCCAGGTGGCGCATTCGACCAGGGGCTCATCTCCTGTTTCCAAAGTGCATCACAAACTGCTTGAGAAAGCTGTTCTACTATGATAATTGGTGATGA
>JAPMOB010207001.1:0-42130 GCA_029875015.1 Lepomis gibbosus | reverse complement strand
CCCCCCCGCTGGTTTATTCGTCATTATTATTACAGGATTAATTCCTGTCTATCGCTTCTTTACTATTGCTGTCTTGGCGTCTTCCTCCCACCACCTCATCTCTCTGAGGTGACGAAGAAGTCGCAGCCTTCATGTGGATACTGTAACAAATCCAGCATTACCACAGTCCAAGTTGCTAACTGAGTCATCAGGTGATCCCATCAAACATTTTCCCAGGTTCACACTTGTGTTGCTGCTTCGCTTTGTTGTCATTCACGGGGTCTAAGTAATTGTAGATGAGCTGTGTAATTCCTCGTAGGACAGATAAAAACACTTAGGTGTCTGTCAGCATGGAGGGACAACACACAAGCCTATACACACACAGTCATACAGAGTAATGAGTACATGCTTTGGCCTAGAGGCGTGGAGGGCATCTGTGGCCTTTTGGCCTTCATCTAGAAACAACATCAAGGACACACATGTACACAAACCTGACCTGGCTAGTTATTCCGCCACCTCGAACAGTGGCAAGGTTATATGAAAGGCTATTATTTCTGGGCACATACACATAAACAGATGAAATGTGTGGTCCGTAATAATATAGCTACAGGCCCACCCACAAGCCAACAGAAGGCTTGGCTTCAAACACAGAGATGCCCCAGGTTTGACTGTATATTAATTTAGTCCAGACTTACACACACAGGCCTGAATCATCAATTTCTATCTATGGCGGGTTCATTATTTAATGGTCTAGCACGTGAAACCGCTGTCCCCACATAGCTCCTAATTTTAACACAAATTTAGGTCACATTTGTATTCTGGTGCTGTTTGATTATGAAGAGTGGCGGATTTGATGATTCAGGGCAATTTCATGGTGCTGACATCGAGGTAGTATCAGTGGATACATAAGAGTTTTTCAGGGGGATCTTCCTCGTCTTTGTTGTGCTGATTTCTGGGACAGGCCGATGTCTTTCTCATGCGCGGACTGCAATCTATCCTCTTTTGTTGCCAGGTTTTGGGTTTTTTTGGCTGGGTGTCTCTCTGGAGATGAAGCAGTGAGCAGCTAGACTTCCCTCCATGGAAACACTTATAAAAAAATAGAGCAGCTCATTTTCTCTGCCAAAATCCTGCACTAAACCCATTTTAAAAATAAAATCCCTTCAACTACATTAGAACATGCAAGCACACACACAGTTAGACATAAGAATTCACACATGTATTGTATTACTATACTTATGAGGCCATGTCACCAGTAATGTTATAACCATAACCTTAACACAACCATAATACAAATCTTAGTCCAAATCCTAACCTTGTGTGAAATGAAATCAACTTTGACAAAAAGTCAAATTGGTTCTCCCAAAACTAAAGAATCTAATTCACACGGACAAATAGCACTTTCACACACAACAAACAACTCATTTTGCACCCCTCATTCAAAGTGAGGCTTGTTTGACGTGCCATTTTAAATGTGCAGTCATTTTAACTGTAGTGACACTGCATCACTGCCGCAGGGCCGACCCATACCCTCACCGTTCTATTAATGATGTCGTCTGTAATTGAAAATAAATTGAAAATCGTGGCCCCCACTAATGAAAGTTCCCTTGCTTTACAAAATATGAGACAAGTGGGAGGCTCCTAAGTTCTTTCTTTCTTTCTTTCTTTTTTTTTTCCTCTCTATCTCCCTTTTCAACCAATTAAGCATTTTCTTTGTCCGGTGCTGGTAGATAGTAGTAATAGACTGAGCAGCAGGTTCTCTGTAAAGTGCATTATTTAAAGCCAGATATCTTCTCCTGAAGGCAACATTAAGTGTTGATCACTAACCCTGTAAAGTCCTTGTAGACATATTTTAATCAGTCTTTTCTATGAGGTGTTAATAGTTGTACATACTGTGCTTTTATGTGGGATAAATGAGGGACAGAGGGGTCGGACGTGGCGTGAATTATATGTCACTAAAAAGCATGATGCCTAGTCATAGTAATATCCCATTTTAGATCTGTGACGTAAGCAGAGACAAATTATATCAGGCCACTAAAAAAAATACACTATAGCTTTATGCCTTTAATGGTTGGATTTGTGTAACTTTTCATTGGTGCACCACCTTCAGCCCTCTCACACCTCTCTCATCGCCACAGGAGTGAAAGCAGTCTTCTCTGGCCATTATCACCGGAACGCCGGCGGTTGCCACGACGGCCTGGACATGGTCGTGAGCTCGGCGATTGGCTGCCAGCTCGGCACGGACACCCACGGCATCAGGGTGGTGGTAGTGACTGCAGACGGTGTCATCCATCGTTACCACAGCCTAGAGCATCTGAAGGCACGAGGCATGGATGAGGACCTCAGGAAGCTCCTGTAGGCTTGAGGGCCCGAGGAGGGAAAATCAGGAAAAACTCAGCTTGTTAATGGTTTGGGGGTTTTTTGTGTCAATTGTTTTGTTTTGATTATACAGTTTTGAGCCCCTATTCTTCTAAGCACACAACAAGGTTTTTGGAGACCGGCACGTTGGTCAACTCATGCGTCAGCAGATGAGAATGTGAGATATTAATATTATTCATACTGTGGGTTCCGAGTAGATAATTTGCTCCAATATGATGAGCTAAGACTTAGGCTTCTGATCTGCCAGGGACCCAATCCTCCGCAATGCTGTGTATTCATTAAAATGGAATAAAATAATTGTAAGATTAATATGGAGGCATGTTCGGTCAGAAACAAGAGGAAACCAGTGAATTTAAACCAACAAAGATACGACTACATACCCACACACGCATTTTAAAGTGGCCAGAATCTTAGAAAATTAAATTGAATTTATGTTTTCTCGCTACTGAATGTTTTCCTAGATGCATCTCCTGACGAATATTATTATCTCTGCCCTAAAGTGGGCACACAAAGATCATTAAATGTGGTCTAAGACTAGTGGTTCTTTTGTGGAGAAGCACATCCTACTACACAGTCCTCCTGTATCAGAAGGAGACTGACAGCCACTCTTTCTGTGCAGTGTAAATGTTAAAGGTCAAGAAGATACACGATGGTAAAGCTACATGTCGTATGTCTCACTTTAAATGGATCCAAACTTTTCCAGGATAAAAGGGAAGATTCCACCATAAAACATTGAAACTCTGTATTTCAATGTGCATCTGGTTGTCTGGGGGTCCAGTTTTCCTCCTGTTTCTCTGCATATTACCCATGTAACAATGCAAATTCATCATAAAAAAGGAAGAGAAAGGAGTTCTTGTCCAACAGCAGCCGGGAATGCAAGGCAGCCACAGGGCTCGTTTGCTAAATTCACTTTAGGAACATTTTTTGAAGGCGGTTGAAAAGCATCATGAGAGATGTAGGAAATCACAAAGTTATATAAATATAGATCTGACAGGTTGAGACAAAATGTGGGCGAATCACTATCTGTGTGAGCGTAACAAAGGGTGGAATTTTCCTTTAATGATCCTAAAATATCCAGCTGTCGTAGCTATTTCTATTATGTTTGCTGTTGCTGCAGTCTAATGCCTCGCTATCCTATGCAAGCCATTCACCGTATTGTGTGTGTGTGTGCTTTTTACTGTGTATCATGGTACATTGTTTGAATGACCTGGAAGATGTGCGTTAATTGCTGACCTCTGACCAGTTTATAGCCCCTTACACTACCCTTGCAGGCTAAAATAACTGTTCAGTGTAAAACTGAGAAACTGTTTTTGCGTGTGTGTCCAGCAGTATACTGTATTACATTATTAGTCTTTGAATAAGTTATACTTAATCCATATTAATTATAACAGAAATGACGATCTTGTTTCTGACTAAGATTGATTTTATCAAGTTAAAAGTTATAATCCTTAATTCAGTCCTGGTTGCTGAAGAAAATATTGCCATAGATGTTGTCCGTGTAATTTACTGATTGATTGACCTCCGTGACAAATACAAAGCCCAATAACAGCCACTTTACTTCACTTTTAACGTGAAGGAGCAGCAGCAGTGCGAAATGTTTGGTTTGCTCTAGCAGTACATGAGTACAGTTATCTAGCAGATAAAGTTACAAACAGTAACACTGGATTACATACATGATTCATGTGAAGGGCAATTAAACACTAAAAATAATAATAAGCTTTAATTTTAGTTAATAGTTTTCCTTTTTAAAAGGAAAACTATTAACTAAAGGAGTAATTACAGAATTAAACAGTTATTGCAGGAAATGGGACCATAAATAGCATCAATTGACAATCTCAAGGATTATAACATGAATGTCTTTGTCCTTTGTTGTGCCGCATAACAGAGCTTACTCGTGCCCCAATCCATTTCTCTTGCACTATTCCAATACAGATAAATTACTCTGACGTGTTGCAATATCCATTTGGTTTCTCCTAGTTACTTGTTTATTAAAGCGTAGATCAAACTGACTGGTTTTCCCCTCACTGTGATGTTTTTGTGATGAAAATATTTCATCATTGGATACGAGTTTATATCAAAATGTATGATGCAACACTTCACATTTAAATCCCACCTAATCGGTTTAATCTGCCTGGGATCCTTGCTGTGAACCATGCACACACACACACACACACAGAGAAGTGCTCGCCGCATAAAATGAATAAACTGTGATTGTGGTGTTAAATGACAAACTATAAAGGACTGATGTCAGGCGGTTAAAACACAGTGATGTGATCTGTTGGTGATTAATGGTGGGAGGAGCACAGTATTCATAGACAGTGTTACAGTCTACTGGCTGCAGAAGCTCACAGTCCCGAAATTGTCTTTAAATTGGACATTACTGCAACAAAATCACTTTCTCTGTGAGCCCTAAATGACTACTCGATTACACTTTCCACACACACACACACAGACTCACACTCATCCTGACCGATTGGGAATTTAAGAGTTGTCATGGCAACCCCTTAGCAACACATCTGTGTGTCCCTGAGAGAGACTGCGAGTATTGGAGAGAACGTATAGAATAAACTCTCCCCATCTGTGTGTGTATGTGTGTCCGTGGTCTGGAGGGTTACTGTAGGTGATTTTCCCATCAGCGATGCGATCGCTGACCTCATTTCACACCGACGGGTTCTGTCTCTTTTCCAAAAAGTCAGCATGCGATGGAGGGAGGAGGGGGGCGTCTGAGAGGAATGGATAATGAGTGTGATGTGTGAAAGTCCATCTCCTTCATTTCCTGTTTGAGAAGGAACCTTATGTCCTTATCTATTTTTATATCCTCGTGGTAGCCGAGCTAAATCACATTGTTCTTTATCTTTTCTGTGTGTATGAATTTGTTTTAGAGCACATTTGTTCTATGAATTGGGGAACATCACACGGTTTGACTCGTTCCTGTGTCGAATTCTAATGAATGACCTATACTGAACACCATGACTGTGACATGACTGGTTGTATTTTTATAATAAATGTTGATTTTATCTAATGATTGCAGGCTGTCATTGTGTTTATTATAATGTTAGCCATTCTTAGTACTTAGTGCGCTAACAACTTTTAATCCAACCTTTTGAACTTTATTACTCAGAAATCAGCACCTAGAAAACTGCAGTTTAAGTTGGAAGTTTACATACACTTGAGTTAAAGTCATAAGAACTGATTTTAACCACTTCATAGATTTCATGTGAACAAATTATACTTTTAGCCGGTCTGTTAGGACATCTACTTCCAACAATTGTTTACAGACATTATGTCACTTATTTCCACTCTTTCACACTCAAAGTGGGTCAGGCTGCATTTAAACAGCTTGGGATATTCCAGAAAATTATGTCATAGGCAGTGTACCTGTGGTTGTGTTCTGCCTACCTTCAAACACAAGCTTGGCATGTGAAAGTCAAAAGAACTCCACAAGTCTGGTTCATCCTTGGGAGCAATATTCAAACCCTTGAAGGTACCACGGTTATCTGTAAAAACAAGTATAACAAACAAGAAAATACAAGTAAAGTATAAATACCATGGGACCACACGGTGTTTTTACTGGTCAGGAAGGAGACGCATTCTGCCTCGTAGAGATAAACCTACTTTGATGCACAAAAGTGCAAATTAAACGCAGAACAACAGCAAAGGACTTTGTGAAGCTGTTGGAGGAAACAGGTAACAAACCCACTGTAAAGCAAGTTGTATATTGACATAACCTGAAAGGCTGCTCAACAAGAAAGAACCCACGGCTGCAAGAGGGATGCGCTTCACAAAGTAGATGGCATCATGAGAAAGGAAAATTATGTGGACATACTGAAGCAACATCTCAAGACATCTGCCAGGAAGATCATATGGGTCTTCCAAATGAACAATGACCCAAAGCATACTTCCAAAAATGTAGCAAAATGGCGTAAGGACAACAAAATGAAGGTTTTAGAGTGGGTATCACAAAGCCTGGAATTTGTGGGCGGAACTGGAAAAACGTGTACAAGCAAAGAGGCCTACGAAGCCGACTCAGTTACACCACTTCTGTCAGAAGGATTGGATCAAACGTCCAGCCACTTATTTTAGAAGCTTGTGAAAGTCTGTCTGAAACGTTTGACCCAAGTTTAACTATTTTAACTATTTTTTCAACTGGCTCCTGGATACTTATAAATCACTGGGACTTCATGAAAGACATGGTAGGCTATAACCATATTTTGCCACAATTTTATTACTTTTACTCATTGCTACGCAAGCGTGGCCTTCCAACAGCACAAGCCCCTTGCCTGAACCACACTGGCTGGAAACCTGTGACTTAGCTGGTACTCTCCACAGACAACTTCTTCAAAGTGAATGTGGAAAGAAATGGACTGTGTGGCCATGATCCCACTTTACAGTGGACAAAAAGAGAATACTAACAAAAGGCTAATTAGCGCCAACAAGTTTACTAAGAAACAGGAGGGCTGTCAAGCAATGATTCTGAAAGTAGTAGCCCCAATCAATGATCAAATTTGAATTTTGTGGCTTTCTGTCTCCTGTCTGTCTCAGTTTGTTCTAGTATTCATGTGACACAGTTTGTGTGTAGCCTCGTCAGAAAGCAGAAACATCTCTGTCTCCAAAAAAACGGCTCCTGAATTCTGTTTGCTAAATGGGAGTTTATGCTTCTGACATGCATCCATCCTTTCAAGTTTAGTCTCTCTTTGAACCTTTGTCCATCAATACAGGCACAGATCTGGAGGAGATGTATCACCAGGTTTGCAGAACAAATGGTAAAAAACTGATGCAAAACACACCAAACCACACTGGGTTGCTGAAAAGATTTTGAGGCATTAAAAGGCATTTTATTACAAAAAAAATCAGCACGCTCATCTTCAACAAAATCCAATTCACATGCCACATATTGTATTCATATTTTTACACTCTATGTGTTAAATTAGAGGTCAGCTGACTCCAGCACTGCCAGAGGGGAGTGAGCTAGTGGGGATTGCTCGCTCGAGGACTTACAGTTGAAGAAATGTCTGTTATCGGACAAAACAGCAGAGATTGACTGCTTACAGGACAGTAATTCATTCACAAACCCACACACACCAGGGCACATACATTTAGAGCTCTTCTCCTCTGAAATTGAGGTTTAGCCCCTTAACTGCTAAAAAAGTGCTGCGATTTGCAAAAATCACCATCCCTGTCATTTCATTGAAAGAACATGAGAGCTCGTTTTAGGGATAGCGGACAAATGGTTGATGCTAAATAAAAATGTCCTTGCAAAATGGCATCTTTCCGGACGGGCTTGAGGTCAAAGATGTGGCCTTTGCACTCCGCTCCTGCAGGAGATTTATTCTACTGTGAAAGATGAAAGCTAGTTCCTGTTTATTGATCCAAAGCGCTGTTGCAGTGTCCCCCAGTGCGCGCACACGTGAAAATACAGACATATACACATACAGGAGTAGAAACACATTACACACATAAAAGGCACAGACATCTCTCTCTAACACTTTTATCAGCTGCCAGTGTGAAAAATCCACAATCCTTATGTTTCCTCAGTGTTTTTATCACACAAGTGCACACTTCAAGTAAATGCGGGGGGCTCTGGTCATAGGTCACCTGCTTTTGAAGGTACATGAGAGCACTATGTACAGCCTGATAGCATGAGGGGGATGTAAACATTTCAGAAGTGAGCAGGGTAAATCACCAGAGACATAAAAAGAGCTTATTTCATGTTCGCCTGAGTGTTTTGGTTCCTAATGGATTCCAAGAAGTTCATCATTACACAGTGGCAAGATCAATTTGGCTGTCAGATATTTTTGGCTGCATGTTGTTGGCTGTGTGAGCGGGTATCTGAAGAAACCTATACAAGACATACTGGTGAAGCAACCAGTTTGAAAAGGCAAAGAGCGCTATGACACTTCGCTGTTTATCCAAGGTTCATCAAAGTTTTCAAACTCAAACTAGTGACAGTTAAGGCAGTTAAATTACATGCTCCATGAGTTAGAGCTCTGTTCCTTTTGCTGGAATAGAGAAAGTAATTTCACAACACAAATCTTCTGCAGTATAATGCCCCAGGACTTAAATCCACTTTTGTTCAGTTAACTCAAATTACTTCATGCTGTAGTCTAGAAAATTTATATGTACAGCACCTTTCAACAACAGGGCAAGTGCTTTACATAAGACATAATAGGCATTAAGAAAAGAAACGCAAGGCAATAAAAAAAGACAATATTAAAAGACAAATTTAAATAGGTTTTAAAATAGTAAAATAAAATAGAAGATTAAAATAAGCTTAAATAGAATAAAATGAGAAAATAAAAATTACAGGGCAGTGCAAGATATGAATGATTAGACTGAAAAACTGAATTTTCTGGGGACAGAAAGCCGACCTGCCCCAGACCATCCTAGAGGTCTGGACTGTTCATAACTGAGCAGCACATCAGAAGTGTCTCTTGGCCCTAAACCATTCAGTGCTTTATAAACCAACAGAAGTATTTTAAAATCAATTTTCTGACACACAATAAGATAACTTTAATGTAACTGCATGGCTCACAAATGCCATTTGAGCCAGCTGGGCCAGGTGAAGCATGGTTGGAAAGCAAGATGGACACATTTTTGTGTGTTCTGATAGGGGTCTGATAGATATTAACAGGCCTGATTGGACAAAATCAAAATCTGCTGGCTAAACTGTCCAATGTTAGGTAAATGATAAAATGGTGAGTAAACCCAATGTGTGATTTTTTTAAATCACCATTTCTATCAGTTGATGTATCAAACCGATACAGGCTTCTTTTCTTCTTTTTTTAAAAAGACAAAAAATGATGTAGAAAAGCCATAATTTTGCTCTCCTTAAATGGGCTAAATGTAGCTTTCAGCACCCATGTACTTGTACGCATACTCCAACTGGAAACTCAGGTAAACTTCCACGGCAACGCTACCGCACTATTTTTATCAGCTTGATGACGATGATGATGATGATGATGATGATGATGATGATGTTACACTGACTGCATTTATCCATTGAAACACCATCACACATACAACTGCTTTTCCAATAGGATGTGGAGTTTGTGTTGGAGTCTATGTTGTGCTGAGGGCTGGTTGTTTTCTGGTTTTAGTGGACTCCCTGTGGTTAGCTGTGGTATTGCTGTTTGTACAGTTCAGATTCAATAGGCGAGAGAATTGGGAGCGCGCATGCACGTCACAGCAAATGGATCTTTCAAATAAATCCTACTCAGAGTCTTCACGTAGGAATGGGCATACTGGGAGTCAGGAGTAACAGCAAAACCTGGACAGTGGATTGTTATTATGTGAAGGTACAACCCCTTCACACAAAAGCAATGCATAAGTGATTCATTTCATTCTAAAAAACTACATATAGACCCTTAATTGAATAATTGGGACACATTTACTCCACTTACCTCATTGCTCAGGCACCTAGGCCTGCTGATGCCCGAAAATGGAGCCTTGTGGAACGCCACGTCATTTCTGGACGCTCAGATGTGTAATTAATGATCGACACTAGTAGAAGTTGCCACTAGGTTTTCCTGTTTATCTAGTAATATGCTGTGGTCAATCATGTCAAATACATCACTTAAGTCTAATAATATTAAGACTAAAACCTTTCCACTGTCTGAGTTCAAGTGCTGTGTGTGGTCGAAATCCTGAATGGAAAACAACAGTTTTGGCCAGTAAAGGTTTCAGGGATTTTACAAAAAAAATGGGAGTTTTGATGTAGGCCTGTAATTGTTCATTAGTGCGTTGTCTACATCATTATTTTTTAAGAGTGGCCTAATAACTGCAGTTTTCAGGGCCAGTGGGAAATAGCCGGAGAGTAGAGAAGTGTTGACTTTGCAGAAGATGTGATGCTTTGCAGTTAAAAATACAATATCAAGGCAGCAGGAAGATTCTAAGATGCTGTAATTTTTCATAGTCCATATGATCGAATTGTGCCATGCTAATTAAATTTGTTTTAAGAGGACACAAGGGCAATATAAATCCTATATCGGATATGAAGGCTTGTCTAATATTGAGAATTTTGTCAGTGAAGAAGGAGGCAAATAAGTGGGTATAAGTTCAGGGGTTACTGACACAGGAGTTGTTTTTGGACAACCTTTCATTTCTATATTCTAATTTTAAAAATGCAAAGTCTTTCTTTTTATACGAACCTGCAGATTTGTTTTTCACCACCTGTGTCCTCACTCTCTTTTATTAAGTTTGACTAGTGTGTTATTTCTCCATGGTGCCCTTTTCCTTACCGGAGACTACCTAAACCTTGGCAGGGGCAATGGCATCAATAACGTTTGCAATTTTAGAACTGAATTCATCATTGACTGAGACCCAAGAGAGGGCAGGTGTGGAAGAGATAGCCTGAATGAATAATTCACTGGTGTTTTCAGTGATAGCCCATTTTGTGATTAACATTTGTGTGAGATAGTCATGTCAAAGACAAGCCAATGCAGATGATATACAGCAGTTCATAAAATGCTTGATAATTAAAGCATTAGTTGAAATGGTTTGCCTGCCAAAAGACCTGATGTGTAGAAGGACCTGCAGTAAATGGGAGATATGTGCTGTAATCAATGATGCAACTGAGAGCTTTATCAAAAATACATCTAAAATGAGAATTTCTTTCATATGGATTTGTGTAGTTATAGCGTAATTCTTGATACTTGATACGGTGATATGATTATTAGCTTAAGTAGCTTAAGTGTTGAGTCTTCTCGCAGGAAGCTGCTGTATGAAGCAATAATTTTGAATTCAACCAAAATAATGCCACAGTGTTTCCACTCACAGGATCCCATCATGTTCATGTTTAGTTGTTAAACTATGACAGGACCTTTCAAAAAAGATTTAAAAATCTTAATTGAGACAAATTATATTACAAAAATGTATTACTTTGGAAACCTCTTATAGTGATCACATACTATGCAGGTCAAAAGAATCAATATAAGCGAATATTTTTATATCAATATAAGCAAATGATTATTATAATGTAATTTGTACGTTATTTCTCATCTAGATTACCATCTAATTGATATTTTCTATTTTTATTACATAAATACAAAGTAATGAAATGGACAGCTTTGCTATTTACTGAATTTTGAATCACTGAAAGTGTTTCAAAATGCAGCACAGGTGTTTCAAATGCTTTTCAGATGACTGTACAAATTAAATGACTATACTGTATGTAATTCAAATATGCTATAAAGTACAGTAGTATCAATATAGCTTTCTCTAGTTCAAATTATAAAAGTGGCGCAATGCACCTGGGCCCAACTGATTATAAGGGCCCACGAGGAACAGCATCAGTTGCCACATGGATCCTGATTGATTGCCGTCATCCATTCATTCATACTGTGCTGGCATGATGAGTTGCTGTGCTTTTCTTAACTGTTGACTTGTTCTGTGGTTATTGACATACTGTGTCTGCTACTTTGAGTTGATTGTTTGCTGTGGGCTGGCTAAAGCAATTTTGGTTGTTTCATAGTCAGAGACAGCAGGTTTGAGTTGCGGGCAGCTGGAAGATTTGTGTTTTGGCACTTCGGCTGCTGTCCATGGTGCTGATCAAAGGCTGCAGGTTTGCAATTGCGTGGAGTCATTGTGTGTCTGTATGCCAGCGCATACACTCAGTTGCTTTTTGGGGTGAGGGACACAAGAAAAAACAATCACAATTATGTTACACTGCTGCTACTTAAACCCTAATTCTAAACTGCTGTAAACTAAACCATTGATGTGGCCTGAAATAAATTGTATATTGAATCTTAGTACAAAACAAAGGTCCATTTGTTAGCTGTTCTGAGCTTTTGATCATATCACATTATTTGCCTTACAAATCTGACATATAGTCGCCATAAAGTTGATATGGTGAACATGCTATATGTTAAATTTACTCATTTGGCAGACGCTTTTATTTAAAGCGACTTACATTTGAGGAACATCATGCAGACATCGATACTTTGTTAGCACGGAATTGCTTGTTTACACACCCAACATAAACAGAGCAACATTAGCACTGATCAGTTGTGCTTGAGTATACATCACAAATGTCCAATATTCACTCTGCTTTTGGTTCTGTTTCTGCGAGAGAGAAAAGAAAATTGGAAAACTGTGCAACTCCATCTGCTCAAAAGCTCCACAATAGCTACTAAATGACCTTGTGGTGAGATTGTTTTGTCAACTTTGCAAGGTCAAAAATTAACTTTCAATCTCAAAGCCCAGATGGCACTCTATCACTTTAAAGACGTTCAGTCCAGCCAAAATGGCCGTCAATATCCACTAAATATCCTCACGCTTCAAGTGTCAACTTAAATTGGCTTGCAAAAGGATCGCCAAGAACATGCACACACACTCGGCCGCGCTCCAGTACCACCACCCCCTTCATTTCTCCAGGCAGTCCACAGGTGTTGGGGGGAGGCAAATTAATGCTGGCGTATCCAATCGTGGCCTGACGTCAGGGTGCCACCCCTCCTGGTAGTGAGCCCGCTGACACAGCGAGCCATCTGGGCAGCAGAGAGCCAGCGACAGGCACCATCCATCCCTGTGCCCTGCCCTTCAGGCCTGTAGCCAGCGAGACAGACGGGTGGAGCTGGCGGGGATCAGCACTCCTCACTTGCTTGCCAAGCTGGAGCATGTTTTGATGATTCTAGCATTCAGTGGGGTCAAAAATGTGCATGATTCACTTTATTTAATGCAACAGGTTGGTTACAGTCACGTAGTCAGACTGGTCACAGATGTGTCCCAACTGTTGCATTAAGGTCATAAATAATCCTTTTTTTACTGTCTATTACCAGATGATATCAAATTTGCCAATACACTTTTTGGCTGACCAGTGATCTCTGAAAAAATGCCTTTATACATTCTAATACAGTATAGTCATAAATTCCTTAAAACGATACCTCCCAATCACATTTCTCCAGTTTTTCTGGGTTTTTTATTTATAATGTCTATTATACCCAACTATCACAGCAATAAATGCCCGGGGCAGACACTGCTGGTGGATGGCTGAGGCAGCAACGATAACAAAGACAAACAACATGTAAGAGAGTTTAAATACCCTTCGGCTAGGTTAATCACGGTTGGCAGAAAAGTGCGTGCACATAACTTAGCGAGTTCACTGAATAACAATTGAGAGGTGGAGACCGTGTGTGATGAGAAAAATTAAAACTATAATTGTCTTCCTGCTTGAACTAAAAGCTTCTCTCTTTTTTTCCTCATTTGAATTCCAGAGAAAAGTTGTTATCTAAAATGACACACATGAAGCAGTCCAGAGAGCATCTTGAATAGGAGCTGTGTTTTTGAGCATTCATAATATCAAGCATCTGCCATGCTGGAGTGTCTTTGAGCGAGACATTGACATCATCCACATATGAAAGTGCTGTTCTGTGGCCAACCACCAGGGGAACAGTCTGACACAACAGAATTTTGATCATAGCTGAGTCTATTAATAGGCTGTCTATTGTTTTTAAACCTTTGAACTATTTTACCCATCAAACCTTTGTGATATGCTAATGGGGTGTCTGTCCACCACTTTGAAATATCTCACCTATAACAACTATTGGATAGAATAGCATGGAATTATACACAGACAGTCATGGCCTCCAGAGAATGAACCAAAATATTTTGATGATCCCCCTGTAAGGCTGAAATTGTGTAGTTTAGTGAAATGTCTCAGCAACTGTTGAATGGATTGCGATGTAATTTTGGACAGAAATTTATGTCACCCCCTGGATGAATTTTAATACCTTTGTTGTCTGCTGAATCTTCATCTTGTGCCGTCATCAGGTCAATATCTAATCCTAACCCTAACCCTACCCTACTTTGTGTTTAGTGCTAATTAGCAAACATTAGGATGCTAACATGCTAAACTAAGATGGAGAACATGGTAAACATTATACCTGCTAAACATCAGCATGTTAGCATTGTCATTGTGAGCGTATTAGCATGTCATTGTGAGCAACTTTAGCATTTACCTCAAAGCACTTAGTACATCCTAACAGAGCAGCTAGCATGGCTGTAGACACTTTACTTGAGTTTCTTGGACGAAGACAAGTCTTCCTTAAAATGCCAGTTATTGTTAATATCCACCTCAGTTATGTATTTTTCCACATTGTGATTTTATCATAGTTTAACAGTTGTTATTAAGCTAAATCTAAACAGTCCAATTTGTAAATAACATCAAACAACGTCAAAGTGGTAAGGCAAACTCTTAAAGTTCCGATATGGTCAACTAGGCACTAAATAATATGGAAGTGCCTGGAAACCAGGGACACCTCACACAAGCCAACCTCTGTATGTCAAGGCGATCAAACCTGAATTTAATTAATAGTCCTATATTGTCATTTTGAGGGTTAAAATACTGGACTGTAATAATAAAACTTACAATTGATTTGTCAGCAGTCGCGCGCCTCCAGTGGCATGAGTGCTTGCAAGTCATGAACATGGGAATCTTTCCCATCTCTGACATCCGTGCCATGTGACACAAAATACATTTTAGAAACAGGAAGTGAGCCATATTTCTGACCGATAAGGGTTTTGGTGGCCTGAGCCAATTTTAAAGTGAAAAAGATTTATGAGCCAATTCTTTGATTTTGAAAATGATTTGGATATAAGACCCCTTTCCTGTATAAACTACACTTAGAACAGGCCAATTTTGAAAGCTGTTCTGTATTTATAAAATAGATTACAGTCTCAACAACTTAACATGTAAACAATTGCATATTAATAAATATGCGCTGCTAGAAGATGCAACAAGAGAATAAGCATGTGTGTTTGACATCTGCCATAGTAAGTACTTTCAATGTAGCTTATTCACATTTAATTTATGCCTTTACCAGCACTCTACGAGAAACCATTTCTCAACCACTGTCTGAGTGTCTGCTTTTTTTCTGCATCTGCTGATATAAAATATATAAATGCAATTAGCTCACATCGTCTGGCCAATAAATCAGTTGGGCTCTAGAACAGTGTATAATAGCCTGAACTTTGGGCAAGGAGCCAGATTCATTCTTCTGAAAAATGTGGTCATGTTTGGTTCATAAAACCCTTGTTTTGCACAGTAGTTGCATGTATGTGTCTCAGTACTAGAAAGATGACATTGACAGACATCAGTCATCAGTCTGCAGAAAACCTTTACTGTTTTTTAGTCTTGTTCTCTCTGTCTGTTGTTAGAGTAGACGAAGTGGTGTATTTTTTTTTTTGTTCACTTAGTCAGATATGGAACAGAAGGCTCTCTGTGACATTTATCCACAATACTGTTCTTCACACCACCACCAACTGGACTCCCACTCACTCAAAGTGAAGATGGAAGATTGTTTCAACAGTTTGTTTGGACATAGAAAACAACCTCCCCAACAACTAGCCACCTGCTGAAATAAAAATGGCCGAATACTGTTATTTACCAGGACACAGGATGTGAATGTAGTGGCTGAGAGGCGGAGAGAGACAGGAGTGGTTTATCAGGACAACAAGGAGCACCTGCGCCCACCGAGCTACACACACTGTTTGTGTGTTTCACTACGTGTGTGAAAATGAAAGCTCTGTTTGTGAAATGACCGGGAGCCTATATTTCATTAGTATACGCTGCTGGATGACTCCCTAAATTATGAGACATCAATTATAATTGCTGCATATTTAGGGATGTACTCAACGTACATCATGCACATGATAAACTATAAATATTTTGGCTGTATAAAACTAATGTCGCGCCAGTATACAACAGTTTTGCGTAATTTGTGTCTGTCTGATGAAAATTTGACATGGTTCCCTGCAATGCCTGTGAACACATAACCACAGTTATATGGTAAAGTTAGCTCAGTTGCTAGGAAGGCCACCTACTGAGGAGCTACTGGAGTCATGTTAAAGATGTCAGCATTTTCACACATATTTAGATAGACAAACAAAGAAAGCTTTTAGAAGGTTATTTTTGCAGCTTATAGCTGCAGGTGCTCATGGTTGTCTTCTGTTATAAGCCTGAAGACTATTGACTAAAGCTGTGTCTCTGTTTGACAGAGAAATCCACTAAGGTTTCCATAAGGCTCAGAATATCTGAACCAACTACTTTTTGCATCACAAAAAGGCATTACAAAAATGGATTTAACTTTTAAGATGTTTGCTAACATTTTACATGGTTTATTTAATGGCTTAATGACATGGTTGCGTTGTGGTTTTCAGTAGATGTCTTGGAAACTATTGGATGGATTGCCAGTTTATTTGGTACATACATTCATCTACTCCATATGATTGATTGTAATAACTTTGGTGATCCTTTAACTTTTGTACTTTTTGTGCCAGTTAGCAAATGTTAGCATGCTAACATGCTAAACTAAGATGTCAAACAAGGTAATTATACCTGCTAAATATCAGCATGTTTGCGTTGACACAGTGACAATATAAGCATGCTGACGTTAAATCATAGCGCTATTGTGCCTGAGAGCACCAGGTTGCAAGCATCCTGGAGGTTAGATTTAGAATGAGTTTTTCCCCCTTAATCTTTTTTGTTAAAGTGCTCAAGATTACACTCAACAATGCTCAATAATTTACATGCCAATCTCTGTCATCCGAGAATAACATCAGAGCAAAAATAAGGAAGAAGGAAAGAAAAAAAGACATTCAAAAAAACAACAACAAAAGCAAAAATACAGTTTGACAATCTGCTGTTGATGTGTGTGACATAGTGTCGCCTTCTGACAACAGCTCAAGACGGCTGCAACACAGTAATTAACTATGATCCCACTGCATGTTTTATGGCTCGTGTCTACTAGTGGGAGAACTAATATGCATTAGTTATTTCTTCTTTTAATGTGTCAATAAAACTAAAAACAAAACAATAACAAACATCGATTGGACAGATATTCAGGGTATATATCTCTCTTCTAAAGCCACAAACTGTAATGCTAAGATTACATATTTGTCCCTTAATCCCAGAAGAAGGGTTGCACCATTAGCCAGAAACAATATGTTGCCTTGTTTCTGTCTTTTTTCATCAACATGCTGCCACAGCAGAGTTAGATATATTTCACATCATATGGTAGTTGTGAAATGCTGAGTTTGAAAGTTCAGAGTTCCTGCGGGCCAACGCTAACCAACTTAGAGTTTCTTTTAGCCAGCAGAGCAGTTTGTAGTGTGGCGTAGCCCCCATTTCCCACTGTCATCACAACACTCTCCCCTCACTGCTGCGTGGCTTCTATAAGACCCCCAAGGAGCAGCAGAGTGTAACAGCTGAGTAGAAGGGAACACGTCTCTAAAACGATTGCTATCCCCTTAGAGGAGAGTGCACACACATAATCACACACAAACACTTCCCCTCTCTAATGCATGCAAACACAGAAACACACAACTGTGAAAAAAACACACACACCTCTCAGACCTTCACATGTCCATTAGTGAAGGCTTCACATACATATAGAGTTGCTGGCAATTATGAGGTACATTTTCTTCACACATATGTAAAACACATTTTGCCTTCCTACCTGTCAGTCAACGTTTCCTCTCACAACTCTTTAGCTTTAGCACAATACAGCCCCTTTGCATGCCATTACTGTGAGTTTCGACACTAATGGAGGCATTTCACCAAGCAATAAACTGTAGGGGAACATTAGCACCCGAGATGGAGGCTAAACTGACTGATGCATATGTGCGCTTCGCCGAGAGCATCTCATGGACGAGGCAATGTGAGGCAAGGCAACAATCATTCTAAATATTAATTTTCTTTAGTTTCTCGGCAAAGAATACAAAGATGAAAGCTCTGGCTTAATATACATATGAACCTCAGCCAATTGCAAACAAAGCCCTTATAGTGGAGTGTAACTTCACTCAATAGGAGCTTAGAAAAGATAAGGGGAGCACTGGATAAACAGAACATTATGCGCTCATACATGCACTCACACACATTTAAATATTATATTACAGAACACCAAGCAATTCCTCACATTATGTAGTCTATTAATCAAAGTAACCACACCATATTTGATTCTAATAAATGCAGCTTCACCACTAAGTCATACAGCTGAAAAGTGGATAGGTGCTAGATAACTATTTATTCTGTATACATTATACTTACACTACACATCTAAGTGGTTTCTGATCTACAACCTCAATGTTTGAGGTCAGGTTAGGTTTAGGCATCTGAAACAATTTGGTTATGGTTAGGAAAACATCATCGTCAGGTAAGAAACCAATTTTAGCAGTCAGAACTGGGGCGACTGTGTCATGTAAGCACTCAAGCTATTTTCGTCTTCATAAACAAGTGCAACTATATGAATGCCTTCGAGGAAGATTGTCCGAAAATGTGATCTGTTACACCTTTTTAACCCCTTTTCAGTGATTATTGTGTCCCACCCCTATTTGAAACAGCTATAAACACCTGCAGACATGATCGGACAACAAGTGATCCGATCGTTTAACTTGTTAGAAAGTAAACGTTAGTTATTTTAAGTGTGTGAACAATGAATGCTGCCATTTTGATGGTGGCAAGCTAAATCCTGTAGATCCCATCTGAGAAGGCACAGCTTCAGCAGATTACCTAAGTACCCAAGTAACTTTTTCAGTTGAGCCTTTTGATTTTTGCACAATAATTCATTAAGAGGCTACTTTCCTCAAGTTTGTTTTTATGTGTCACACTGCGAAGTGTTTCTACCTTTACTTCCAATTCACACACAAAAAAGAGTACATGTTCCGATGCATGCACTCGCACGAACATGGTCCTCACAAGGATGCAAGTACACACAAGTCCTCAGAAAGATACAAGTACACGCAAACACTCGGTGGATTCATTTAAAATGATGCCTCCAGATCCCCTTCTCTGTGTTTATGGCCGTGATTGCATGCCTTTAACATGTTGACATTCAAATTTAATCCGTCCTTGTAATTAGCCAGGCCCCAGCACCATAAGAAAAAATAGAGGCAGAGTGATTAAAATGGGAAAATCCAATCAAACATGCTTCTTAAGACAGTGAACATTCAGTGATGAGGTGGTGGCTCCACATGTAGGATATGATACAGTAATAATTACCCTCTTATGTACTGTCAAACACACAAACACTTCCACGCACATACAGTGTTACACGGGCATATTTTGGCACACACATATTGCTGTACAACCAAACACACACTACCACAACAATACTAATTAATCCAGATATCTTTTCCCACACAGAATATCCTTGGCTTTCATCCCCTCTTCAATTAGATTGAACTTCCTACTGTTATGTTAGTGTTTGGATTAGGAGGAATTATGGAGGAATGCTGTGTTTGAAATCCTCCTTTGCCTTTGACTTAGTGCATCAGATGCTTGACAGCCATCTGGCTTTTATAAGGAGAAGTGTGTATTTCTTTGGGTGTGTATCTGAACTAGTGTTTATGCCGCACATACGTGTTCGCTAAACCTTCCCTACGTGCTAGCACCTGCTCCGACTCTCGGTAAGTACACTGGCTTCATCCCGACCTTGCATCACTCTCCCAGCTGCCCTTTTTCTCCTACTCCTGAGCTGCGATGGGTCAAAATGAGAGCAAATGATTCTTTAGATGTTTTTATGTGACCTCTGACCCAGTCTTTCCTTTTCTTCGTTAGCTGGTTAGCCTAGCTGAACCTGACTTGAGTGAGTTGAGCCATATACTGCAGGCAGGTCTATACACTCATGTCAATTAGCAAAACTGATGAACTTCAGAGGAGATTACATAGTCTTGAATGAAAGATAAAATTAAATATACACTTATGGCTTGCAGCTCATAGTTTTGCCAGTCCCTGTGGTTGACTCCCAATGGCTTTCACTTTTTATTGCCTCATATATAGATATAGATAAAAATTAACTGGGAACTGTACACCAACACAGTTATTTCCAGTTCAGGCTGATTACACCTAGGTTTAACTAATAACATTAATGATGGTTTCATTCTCTTCACATCTGCCAGAAAATCATGCAAGTAAGCGAGCCAACATGCACAAGGGCCAGGAACACCTCATCCTGACACACACTGTAAAATCAATGCAGTCATTATTAATGTTATTTGTTATGTACCAGATGTCATACACAAAAAAGGCCTATTGAGAGCTTTTGTATATATGATGCCTTTGATTTTTTTCAGGTGCATGTGCATCTGTCACCTGTGCTTTTTAAACTTTTACATGTCAAGGTGGCTTCCCTGAAACATGTCTATTGTCATTCAAGAGTTAGGGAGATCTGTATGTGTCTTAATAGCCATTTTTACACAGAGTTTCCGCTATAAACGCTATAAGAATAATCCCCAATATGCTGCATTCGCTCGTCCATACTGAACAAAATATTTATTAATCCTACAAATGTGTGTGCTTTCACATAGCGTTACCTCCACTGAGTCCGCCTATGCCGCGGCTGCCTGAGCTCGTCTGGTCAATTTTCAAAATAAATACCCTGTGCAGATTCCCGATCATAAAACAACAATAAACACTGTTAAAACAGACAAAAAATAAACCATTTAACTGCGTAGCCTACTTAATCATAATAGAAGCACAAAAGCAAGCACTGATTACCAAATCAAGCAAATCTTCAGCAAAATTGGAAAGGCAAAATGCTCAGATTCTGAAATACTATTGATATGCGTCCTGAAGTTGACACGGGGTCAGAGAGATCTGTGGAGACTGTAGTAGAACCACAAAAATTACAAATAAACAACAAGTCAATGCTGAGACACTTCCAATGGACGCTGATGCCGGGCTGGGGACCTAAAAAAAACGTTCGCAGGTGGAGTTGGTGGACTTTAGACCGTTAAAAAAAAGGCCATAAGTTGTAACACAACCACTTGAAACCTCACTCCTGTTCCTCCATGCCGGCTGTGGCGTTTCACACAGACATCGTTCCGCCTGTTACTACCAACATTCCCGGCTCAGAGGCAGATCAAATCGGACCCCCCACTCCGGCTCGGTACCTTTCACACAGCGCAGCGAGCCGGCATATTGGCGTAATAATCCCGGAAAACTGGGCAGTGTGAAAGCGCCAAATGAGAGGCCTAATTAGGCAAAGTGAAAACAGCTGTGTGGGTGTAGCAGGCATATTACTTAATCGGTTGTAACACTTGTCTTCAGATTTCGTTTAAAGGATGTTTCTGTCACATCCAGTGCTGTGACTGTTGGTCTGTTCTATGTTTCTATGGTTCTCCCCTGCCTTTTTGTTTGTCTGTGTGTGTTCATTTTAAGACATATAGAAATGCTGTTAGCTAAAGATGTAAAAACTTGTATCAAATCTTTTCATGCAGACAATAGGCCAGATGGATAAATAGTCTGTAATTACCTTATATAATGCCAACTGATAAGAAAAAAGAATCTGCAGTACGGTCATGCCTGTACTCATGTGTTACTAATGTAACACTGAGTTTATGTCTTGGTCAGCATTCGTCACAAAATTGTCATCAATCCTCTGAAGACCACAACATCAGGGTATTCCTTTAATATCCGCTGTGAAGAGGTTATATAATCCCAGTGCAACCAGATAGTCTTCCTTAATCACTCAGAAATTGTTTGATGTACAGATTTGGCTTACCCAGAAATATCCATTATACTATGCAAGTGGTTTGTTTCAGCCCTTGCAGCTCATCAAGATGAGTAAAAAGTATCATGGCACTCACATGTCCAACTAAGGTGCTGGAGGGTGGGATATACAGTTCCCTGCTTCAAGGCAAGAAGTTTAATATTGTAGCCATATATTCCCTCAGTGTCAAGATGCTGTTCATGTGAAAACATAAACGGCAGTGCCAAGGTTTTAAATTCAACACGAGCACCCACTCAACCTCCACACCTCTCACGCGCAGCTCCTCCTCCCCACCACGGAGACATTGGAGGTTCGCCTCTCTAGGACATGGGAGAGATCAAATCAGCCGTTGAGCTGCCTTGATCTCTGCTTCCCTCCTTTGGTTCTCTGTTGTTCCTCCTTGCCTCTCTGGTCCAGGAGGTGCAGTGTTGTGGGTCTGAGGTCTGCCAGTCGATAACGGGCCACAGATCTGTCAGGATTTGGGCTTTATTGGTTTATAGAGGAAATGTGTCTGTAACATCAAACAGAACGCCTAGATGCCATGGTCTGTACTGAGTGAGAAAATACCATGAAAACAGTTGCAGTTCTCCTCTGATCGCTCATGAGATATGCTAATGGTTCCTGAAAACTCAGCATGTGAGTCCCTCTGCAGTGTGGGTATTTCTCTGCTCGCGCCTGCTTCCAAATCTCACAAACACACTTCCCCTTCTTCGCTCTGTATCTTTTTCTCATATTCTCACCAAACAAGCCTCATGTGTTTCTCCCATTGTCGCACACACACACACACACACACACACACACACACACACACACACACACAAACTCGTAGCAGCCTAATGTGTCACTGACATCCACTCCAGCCTGAAACGTGTCTCCCCTGTCACCTACTGACTCCATCCTAAAAACCTCCATTCTGCCAGCCGCCTTGAATTATTCATCTAATATGCCCATTTGACAAAGCCAGCCGTTGTGCTGGTTCGCCAAACATTACAGGCAGGAAACATTTGTTTATCTGTCTCTCTGTGTCTCACTCCTTAACTTCCTGTTATTGTCTTTTCCTCTCCCCAAGCTCTCCCCTCTGTTCTTCTTTCTCATCTTTCCTCGCAAACGCCACATTCCCCTCCGCTTTATTGGCATCCACTGTCAAAGTGATTTGCTAAAGTGGATGTGGTAGGCAGCGATCCTTGCTCATGCCTCTTATGAAAGCCATACATTTGTTTCTATAGAATTTTTTTCATCTAATTTCTTCTGCTTCTTTTGCATGCTGTGTCCTACCACAACAGAGTGCCTTTTGTTCATTGCGACAATGTTTATTCCCTTGTTTTGTCACTGATAATATATGCAAATTGCAACCCCCGGAAAAACGTAGGTCTCTTTGCTTTTGGTAATCAGGTCCCACCATTACGCAAACAAAGACATTACTTGTGTGAGTCTGTGTCATTATGGTTGAGCATTACAGGGGCTGCTTGACTGTTGCTGCTTGACCCAGCTCCGAGTGCCAAAATGCTCCTCTCTCTCATCTATATTTCAGTGCACCAAGGGTGTTCTGTAATAATCTCAATTTGTGAACATGCAGCGGCACCACTCTGCCATTTCCAAGCACCATAATCTTTAGTCACATTTCACTGTGGCGCTGCAGTGACAAGGGTCATGACAGCCTGAAATGCTATACACGTAGAGCCTGCAGCAGCCATCTTCTGTGCTGCTGGAGTACTTTTATTTCCACCAAAACTCAGCTCGGCTTCCACAGTTTTCTAAATTCGTGACTGCTCTTAGCACTAAAAGGCTTTCGGTGAGTCATACTTTTCAGGATTTGACCTTGAGTTGGTTGGATCAAACTGAGGTATAGTCTAAGTGTTTTGGGCTCTGCACCTTAATTACAGACACTAGACCAGCATGCAACTGATATTATATGAAAAATACTCCTTGCAGATTAGAATGTTATTTTACATTCCTTGCAAATGCCTTTCCAAAAGCCTCTACCAAAGAGGGGAAAAAGCGTGATTAAAACAGAGAACTCGCGTGTTGACATGTTGCAGCAAGACTGCCCATTGGATTTAACTATTTTCAGTCTGAGTCTTGCATTTTTGTTTCTTACAATGTTAACTGTCTGTCTTCACCTGTACTAATTTCAACCGACATGCACTCAAAATAGTAGTTTTAAGAGTGTGTGGCATGTTACGTGTTGAAAATACAGTTAAGGAAAAGCCATTGAAACAACAGGTCATAATGTAAAACACAAAAAAGAAAGTAAGTCTACTTTTCCTGTGCAAATCAAAATAAAAACCCACAATTCTCTGCTACATAAAAAATGAATAGCACACAGATTCATCTCCATCAAGCCCTCATGCACATTTGGGATTCATTGTCAGCTGAATGTGTTCAGTATTCTGCCACCACAGTAACAGTGTCTTAGCTGGTGTGCCACAACACCAGCGGATTCATCTATGGTTTGGTAATTTGGGAAATAAACATTTCGCTTTCTTGCTGTGAGAAGATTGATATCACTTTAATATACATTAATGAATAGATATGATGCTATTGCCAGCCGGTTAGCTTAGCATAAAGACTGGAAGCAGGGAGAAACAGAGCCAGCCTGTCTCTGTTCAAAGATAACAAAATCCACATACCAGCACCTCTAAAGCTAATCAACACGTTATACACTATCCTATTTGTTTCATCAGTACAAAAACAAAGTGCAAAAATGAGTGGCGTTGACATGCCGGGCTAATGCACTGATTAACTAGCTTACTAGCAGATAAATAGTTCAGCTCTTAACCCTGCAGTAAAATCTCTTAACCCCTCATAAAACCACAACATGTCATTTTTACAGGTGTTCATTTTTGAGCTTTAAAAATAGGTGGATTTAATACCTTTGTATAGAACCAGGCTAGCTGTTTCCCTGTTTCCAGTCTAAGCTAACGGGCTGCTGGCAGTAGCTTATATTTAACGTACACACATGAGAGTGGCCTCAATCTTCTAATTTAACTCTCAGCAAGACAGCTGATGAGCGTATTTCTCAAAATGTCGAGCTATTCCTTTAAAGAATGTATGTGTGTGTTTGTGTGTGTTAACCTCCAGAGGCGTTTGACCCTTAGAGCCTTGTTGGCTCTCAGGCTTAGCCCTCCATTTACAACAAAACCCTGCTGCTTCTCTCTTTTCCTAATGAGGGCTGGAGGGATGTATCGGGCCTTTAGCTGTTTTCTCCTCTCTCTGTGTTTTCTCTCTCTTTCTCTCTTTCCCTCCTACACTGCAGTCAGGCAGGCAGTGTTAAATATTTTGTCTTATTTTATCCTCCAGCCTGCCATCAATTTCAAGCTGTTCTCCTCTCATTTACAATGGTGACACACCATCCATGATATCAGGATGCACATCCTGCCAAATGGACACTTTTGCTCATCTCGCTTGGTGCAAAAAGGAGCGGAATGAGCGTTTTTTGCCGCAAACCTTCACATGTGCCAACCTTTGTGGGAACATGCTGCTTCCTCCAAGCACATTTATGCACCATTTGATTCAATTTCATGTACCATGAAACTGTAATAATAGCAGAATAAATGCTGCCTTTTTTTCTCTTCTCTCTGGTGTCAGTCCTAATGGTGTCATGTTACCGCTCCATCCTAACTGCCTGCTTCATGTTTTCATCTTGACATGAAGTAGCTTATTGTCTCCAAGAAGAGGCTAGATGGACAGGAACGTTCTCTCACACAGATCCCCCCAGAGGTAGATGTCTAAAGGAAGATGTGTGAGTACAAAGTGCTCCACTGCTCTCTATAGGTTTGTTCATGACAATGCATTCTTTGAATCCTCAAGGAGTCTTTTCCTTGCCTGTGCATTCAAGTGTCCAACATAATCGTGATGTTCAGAGTTTTTAATGGAGAGGTGTAGACAGTTTTTTTTCTTAGTGCTGTGTGACAGATCTATTATGTTACATTTCTTTAAAAACATCAAATCAGTCTTTGTGGTGAGATCAACTGGCTTTCAGCAAAGGAATCACTTTCAAAATCAACTAAGACGTAATAAGAAATGTGGCTTTCAAGCTTAATACAAGATTTTAAGCATGGCTTCCTGTCTTTTCTTTTGGATTTTACACTTGAGTGAAATCCAAATAATGTTACTTCTACCCTTGTACTTACCGTGGTAGTGTCTCCTTTTTCTTTTCGTGCTGGAGTTCTTCCAGCTTTCTCGTCACTTCTATCAATTTTTCAGTTTCTGTTTAAGGTAGCTTTAAACCTCTGTTGTTTTATTACACTGCCCAGGCAAGGCATCATGGATTGACCTTGACTTTCCTGCTACCTTCAGGGTCACCTTTGATGTTGGCTGGAGTTTTTTTTTCTGTACCACTGCATCTCCTTAGTCAGGTCTGCAGTTTGTAAGAAATTTCACTGCAAGATCATATGGATGGACAACTGATAGACTCCAAAATACTGTTCCAAGCATATTGTACACTGCATGGCCAAAAGTATGTGGACACTTGGAACATTTCACCTTAATGTGATTATTGAATGTCTCTTTCCAAAACCATTAGCATTAAAATGCTATGACTGTGTCGTCCAGTCTTCTGAGAAGGCTTCCTACAAGACAATACAATAAATTTAAAAATACTCTATTACAAGTAAAAGCCCTGTATTCAAAAAATGTATTTACATAAAAGAGCAGAAGTATTATTAGCTAAATATACTTTTAGTAAGTGTCAAATGTAAAAGAACTCACTCTGCAGTAAATGGCCATTATAGAAGTAATATTTTATATGACATTATTAGATTGCAAATACTGATGCAGCAATGTGGAAGTAGCATTCTATTTAAATTATTTACTATCAAACTATCTGAGATTACAAACTGCCTTTTTGGAAGGGTTCATAAGCCAAAAAGTTTGGAAGCACATGTTTAATTTTTCGTAGTCCATAAGCTTATGGTGTGTTTTTTAATTTAAAATCATGTTTTGCAAAGTAACTAGTAACTACCGCAATCACATAAATGTAGAGTAAGTGTAGGGAGTAAAAAGTACCACATTCCCTTTAAAGTTTAGTGAAGTACTATATTACTTAATTACCTGAAAACTGTACTTAAGTACAGCACTTGATTAAATGTGCTTCGTTATTTGCCACCACTGGAGGTTGGCCCCCGATGTTAAGCTTTGGCCATTTGATAATCGTACTGCTTTAAGACTTTCCATATATCTCTTCCTTCACTTGGTGACAGTAATAATGAAATTCATTAGTGATGAAAGAGTCACTGAAAAATGAGTTTTAATTAATACACTTACTTAATTTGTGCAACAGTCCTTCACCCCTCATTTATTCAAAATCAGGATATTAAAAGAAATTAGTTTCCCTGACAGATTCAATCGACAGAGTTAACACACACACACTCAGGGGTTCCTGTGTCACTTCAAGGGTAACATGAACTAACTTTGCAGAAGTTGAAAAGAAAGAATGTATTGTCCAGATAACTCATTATAATGAGCCCAACTTAGGGGTCCATGTGTTGTTTTATATAATCTGGCACCACACAGTCAGTAAATCACAACGGATTGGTGACAGATATAAACATCAAAGTGGCTAAATTCAAGCCTGAAGTCTCTGAATAAACTCTGATGAGTCATGTCCATGCCTCTGTGTAATGAAACCTCTGTGAGTTTGTGTGTGTGTGTGTGAATGTTGTGTTGGGGGTATAGTAGAGGGCTCAGCATCGTCCTGCTCCTTTGCTGTCGTTCATGAACACAGACCTATTCTGGTCCCCTCAGCCTCCTCTCTTATGGCACAGAAATGTGGGCTGACACAACAGAGTTTTACAAAGCCCAGCTGGCAGGCTTTGTTATGCAAGCATATTACAGCTTTGTTCCTGTCGGTGCATTACAGGAATAATCCACCAGAAAACACGTTAATACCATCACTAAAACAGATATTGCCGCCATACCCTGCATTTCTGTGCCGATTTAATTGTTTTATAGTGTCTTTCTGATTGCTGCAGTTAACTGATGGGTGTTTGACTGTTGTGAGTTTTGTAGGTCTGATACGGATATCATTCCATTGATGCATCCGAAATCCAGCTGTTTTGACAGGTCCTATATTATATTAAGTACCTTTAAATATGATGTTTGATAAAACATTAAAAGATCTCATTGTTTTTTCCGTATCAGGAAGAAAATGCCTCTAAAACATAATTTAGACACACGCTTTTTTGCTTTAACTAAATAAATCATGTATACTACATTGCTAACCATTTTTCAAAGTGGTAATACTTCATATCAGTATGTTCTAAAGTCAACATGACAACGTGACATTATCCTTATTACATTAGCATTCTGTTTAAATGCATTTGAGAGCAGAGATTGTTTTCAATCATAAATGATGCATTCACATGCTCATTGGGAAAACCAACATCAAAGAAAAGTCTGTTTGCATTAAAGATGTGTCATTTTATGGAAATCAAGACAAACAAGGAGAGACAAACTAAAAGTCTAACATGAATTTAGGACTCAAAAATCTCATAAAAACGCAACATTTTTTTCCAAACTGCCTTCCGTTATATGAGAATGTGACATGGAGATATTTAGCAAGGAGAGATAAAGCAAGAAGGAGTCTAAAAACTTTGTTTGCATAAATAAACCATCAACAACCAGATTTGTGTATAAACAGAACACAGTTTATACAGAATAACTTGACACCGTGAGATAACCTATGGAACAATTGACAAGTTTTAATTACGTTTTTTTTACCTCCTAAAATCCTCCATGTAACTAGATGGCGCTCTTGTTCTTAAATGTCACGCACTCTTACGTCCTCGTTTGTTTTTAGTGTCACGTGACCGGAAGTGCAACTTCAAAAATATTGAACAACAGACCTGAGCGCCCTGTGTCCAGCTGTTTCACCATGACTTCTGTCGCTTTTAGCTAACATTTATCTCGGGGAGTGAGAGGAAGCTCTGTATTTTGTAGCTCCAACATGGCGGGGCCGCTGCTGGAGTTTGAGACGGAGATGTTTCTGAGTCTTTTCGGCTGTGATGGGCTGCTGGTGGTGGCGGAGGGGATGGGGATAGACCGCATCCTGCTGCAGTTTATGCGGGTTTACTCGGAGCAGGACAGCCTGGTCCTTCTGCTCAACACAACCCCACCTGAGCAGGTGAGGAACACACGGCTAGCTTTTCTCTTGGGAACGCTCCCTAACTTCAGTCAACGTTTTGGGGCAGCAACGTGGCAAATACGGGCGTTTGTGTTGGTTATCGGCAAAACCACAAACTGTGACTTTCATGTAAAGAACAGAGTATTGTAGATTTCAGAAATGTGTTCTAACATTTCAGTATGGTGGCTGTTTCAAAAGAATCTTTAGTCACGCATTTAAAGGAACAATGCAGTCTTTTCGCAGCAGGGATTTTGACTTGTCAAAGCAGGACCAGCACAGGTGGAATTAACATTAACGATGCTGCACTCCTTTTAGATGAGCAGAGTTCCAGTGCTCTGATATTGTGCATGATCCCTCGTGACTTACTGGGACACTTAATGGGATGGAGCCTTTGATAATGTTGTTATTGTTTACACTTGGGCTTGACCTGCTTTACCAATAACATGGCAAAATGTCTGCTATGAAGAGGGTCTATATACATGCATCACATTGCTTATCTGTCATCATGAACGACACTGCGGTGATAACTCTCATAATACATCTCACCTTCACTGCCTTCCTGTGTCCAGTACTTTTTCCCCCCAAGGTAATGGTGTCCCACCTCAGAGAGAACAGCCAAGCCTGTTATACTGTCGGATCACATAATAAATTAAAGTTGTAGTTAGTCACTCTTTTTTTGCATTTGTTTTGCACAGTTAGTATTTGGTGAACTTAAATACTACATTAGGCAAAATGATTTTAAAGAGACAAAAGCTTCCAGCTTCCCTAATTCCCGACTGAGTATTGAAGTTCAGAGTTTTACAGATACCTCTTGCTGCAACCAGTGTGTAAAGGTTTAACATTTACATTTAGCTGATGCTTTGATCCAAAGTAATTTACAATTGTTATATGTCAGAGGTCACATACCTCTGGAGCGATTAGGGGTTAAGTGTCCTGCTGAGGGACGCACTGGTGGATGTGTCACAGTGGGGAATTGAACCCGCATCTCTCACACCAAAGGCATGCATCTTATCCACTGCGCCGTCACCACCCTTTAACAACACACTTCTCTTGTCCTCCCTCCTCAGGAGTATTTCACGGAGCTGCTGCGATTGGACGGTGTGACCCACCTGCCCAGGACAGTGACCAGCGATGTCCAGAGCACTGAGCGCTATAATGTTTACACGGGGGGAGGAGTGCTGTTTGTCACCAGTAGAATCCTGGTGGTCGACTTCCTCACTGACCGCATCCCTGCCCATCTCATATCAGGTCAGACGACCAGCCTGACTGTGGCTAAAACGAGAGCCCTATTTGCTTTGTTACATTGTGTAATTTTATGTATTACCAATAATTATTAGCCTCAGTTAGTCTTTGGGAACATTTGTTTGTGTACTTGTGTTTCCTCCTATAATGTTATGTCAGTCATCACTAAAATTGTATATAAATGTGTTTTGTTTTAATGTGGGATTAATAATTAACTTAACTAAATGTAATAAACATGATCTGTTGGCTTGGGCGTGGTAAAAAGCAAAGGCATTTCAGTGCACTGTCCACTTGAGTTATAAAGGAATAATAGTAAACTTAAAACCCATCAAAGGTTGAGGTCAAGGGTAACTGGACTTGGTTGAAGACACTAGAAGACGTTTCTAGTCTTCTTGGGATTTCCTGGGAAGTGATGAAAGGACAGCAATGTAAGTGGGGAATAAGTCGTGTCGCAGACCTCCTCCTCTGTTCAGCAACGGCTTAGAAAACTGAACAAGCATTTTGTTTTGGCCTCAGGTGAAGATACCAATGATGGTTGTTCAGACTTGGCCACAGGTGGGTCTAACGACCATGACGACTGTCGTTACCACAGCCAGGAGCACTAACGAACCACCGGTATCGACGATCCTAGCTAACTAATCCCACAGAGGTTAAATAGCTGAGTTTCCCTACCAGTCAGTCAGATTGGAAGAAGTCTCTTGGATGAGGGACAAAACATCTTCTGGTATCTTCAACCAAGTCCAGTTTCCCTTGACCTCAACCTTCATTGGATAACTATGACCTGGATGACTGAGAACCTTCACAGTAATCTTAAAAGCGGGATCCAAATGTAAAGACAAGGCCTGTCCACCAACATTTCAAAACACTTCACTGGAGCATCCTGTCACTCACAAGTTGATTGACAGGTCTTTAAATGTAGACTACTAACAAGAGAGACAGCAGCTAAAGCCAGGATAATAATTATTTATGATATTGCTAACACAATAAATCAATGTCTTTGATAATAGTCACTTGACAGACTATCCTTCTGTTCCACCCCCTCAGGCATTCTGGTGTATCGTGCTCATAAAATCATTGAGTCGTGTCAAGAGGCCTTCATCCTTCGTCTGTTCAGACAGAAGAATAAGACAGGCTTCATCAAAGCCTTCACTGACAAGGCCACGGCCTTCTCCTCGGGTTTCTGCCAGGTGGAGCGTGTGATGAGGAACCTCTTTGTCAAGAAACTCTACCTGTGGCCCAGGTATGATGGAACATATTAGTCCCTTTTTCACAACAGACATTTAGCAGGTACAAGCACAGAGGAAATGCACAACATTAATAAAGACAGCATTCTTCCCTCACCTGTCTTTACCTTTGCTCTCTTAACTCGCTTCGTTTAACAGGTTTCAAGCGTCAGTAAACACAGCACTGGACAGGCACAAGCCGGAGGTGGTGGAGCTCCATGTGTCATTGTCGCCAGCTATGAGGGCCATCCAGAGCTCCATCATGGATATCATGAGCGCCTGTCTGAAGGAGCTGAAGCGCTACAACCCCACCCTGGAGGCCGAGGACCTCTCCCTGGAGAACACCTTAGACAATGCCTTCGACAAGGTCCGTCACTGTGTTAATGAAGTAGATTACGTTCTGGTGTTACATTTGTTTACACTTCTAGGACATCCATCTATCCATTCAACGTCAACCGCTTATCCTGCGTACAGGGTCGCGGGGGGCTGGAGCCAATCCCAGCTTACATCGGGCGAAAGGCAGGGTAGACCCTGTACAGGTCGCCAGTCCATCGCAGGGCACTTCTAGGACATTTATGATTTAAATATTGAATGGTAATGACATTTTTTATGGTTGTGTTCTGCTATCTAGACCATCCGTCACTACCTGGACCCTTTGTGGCATCAACTGGGAGCAAAGACCAAGGCCCTGGTCCAGGACCTGAAAGTGCTGAGGGTTCTCCTGCTCTACCTCACCCAGTATGACTGTGTCACCTTCCTCAATCTGCTCGAGTCGCTGCGCTCCAGCCAAAAGATCTTTGGATCCAATTCAGGTAAACTAGAAGTACTTAGCTGCTTTAATCTTCCCAAATTAATGACCTTTGCCCATGTTTGATTGCATGTGCCTGTCCTTGTAACCGTCAGGGTGGTTGTTCCTCGACTCCAGTACCTCCATGTTTGTGAACGCCAGGAGTAGAGTGTACCGCATCCCTGAGAGCAAGAAGAAACTCAAAGTAGGAGCGGAGGCAGAGAAACAGAAGTCATCTTCTGCTTCAGGTAGCTGACCAGTAAACAGATCTCAGCACTCAGCTCGTGTATGTTCTGTTTTTACTAAATTACTAAATGCTCTGTGTGTTGTGTGTTGTGTGTGTGTGTGTGTGTGTGTGTGTGTGCGTTTTCTCAGATTTGAAGCGGGAACTGGTGCTGGAGAAGAGCCCAAAGTGGGCGGCTCTGACTGAGGTACTGCAGGAGATTGAGAGGGAGAACAAGAGCTCTCAGCATGAACCAGGTTAGAGCTCAGTTCTGTTAAAGCATTACAAAGGTCCACCATGTCAACAGTGTATGTCATCTCTATGGATTTGCATATAAACATGAAATTTCATAGAAACTACTTTTTAGTTTCCCAAAGGTGGTTTATTAACTTTTAACCTGCTACATAGCACTGACATAGGAAAAGCATCAAAGAAGATAAAATCCTCACATTGAATTAGATTTAAAATATAGAACCGGGAGAGAAGCCAGCCTAAACACAGCTGAGGGTGTGCTGGTTTATCCTGGTTCACTGCCTTGTGCTTCGTATATCACATCACACATTACACACACATACTGTACTTGCAGGATACACAGTGAGGGCAAACTAGTCGCTCTGAAGTTGAAGAAAATATGGAATAGGGCTTTCTCCTAATTCTTATTACGTCTGCAGATGCTTGGGGGTACATGGAAATAATTTGGAGTAGCTCAAGTAATTTAACACAAACCGAGATCACGATTTTAAATAAAAAAATTCTACCACCTATTGAATCATCTGTAACACCAAAACACAACGTGTTGAGAGCGCATGATCAGTAGTTTGCAAGCAAGCAGAGAAGTTAGCTACAGTTAGCTAGAAGTGATGGATGAATGCTTGAAACAGCTTAAATTTATAAACTGTTCAAACAGCTTTAAACAGTTTAAAAGAAAATAAATAAATAATTGAAATAATGACTTCCTGTAGCATTCTTTGTAAGGAATTCATTCCCACCAGCTGTCATTGCACTGCACAACAACAATCCCCTGTGTCAGGACTGGCACTCGTCAGAACACGAAGCATCTGGCTCTTCTTCTTTCTTTGAACTGGGACAAATTGTTCATATGCATTCATTATTATACATTCATTGGCGTTCAGTAAATCACTAGTTTGAGCTAAATGGTTGTGTCGATAAAGGGGTACTTGAGTTCATCTGGAAGGGCTGTGGGGGGAACGTCTCACTAAAATGTTAGGAACCACTACAGTAAAGCCATGTGGAGTGAGTTGAGCTAAATTGCAATGTGGCCTACTGCAATATTTGTCAAAATACCATTTTAAATAAATATTGTTGTGCTGTAGGGATGTCCTAGTCACACATCACATTCTACAGATTTTCTTTGGCACAGATCCTTGAAACGAAATCACACCATAATTAATTTTAATATGTTTTTCAATGAAAATGAGAATAATAATGATGTAATTATGATCATTCCCTCTAGTATCGGAAATCATATCGTAATTGCGGGTTAATCAAGGTAATCCCAATTAGATATTTTTTCAAAATCATTCAGCCCTACAGGTGAGCCAGCATGTACAACACCAGAGCTGTGAACACCTATGTAAAGGAAAGCAGCCACATTGATATTAGTTACACCTGTGTTCCATAACAGCAGGGTGTACACATACTCACCTAACCCTGGTACATGTGTATTTGTCTAACTGCCAGGTCGTGTGCTGATCTGTGCCAGTGATGACAGGACTTGTGCCCAACTGCAGCAGTACATCAGGCACGGCTCTGAGTGGCTGCTTAACCGACTGTATGCCCGCACGATCGCTAAACGGGACTCCGCTGCAGCTGCTGCCTTTGACCTTGAGTCGCACAAAAAGGGCAAAGGCTGGCCTAAAAAGGGAGCCAAGGGCAAAGAGCCTGCACAGAAAAAAAACACAAAGTCCACAAAGAATAAAAAAAGGCCATCCCTGACCCTGACCCAGATGGTGGGGAAAGAGGAAGGTGACGCAGCGGTGATGGGCAGCAGTGGAGATGAGGATGACATGACAGACGAGGACGAAGGGGAGGAAGAACAGCTGAAGCTGGATTTGTCATCGGATGCCTACTATGGCGTCCTAAAGGAGCCGCTGACTGTCATTCACCCACTGAAAGGCCTCACCGACCCCCACAGCTTGACACGGGTGCTACATGAGGTAGAGCCCAGTTTCGTGGTGCTGTACGATGCTGAACTCAGTTTTGTCCGCCAGCTGGAGATCCACAAAGCTAGCCGGCCTGGAAAGCCACTTAGGGTGTATTTCCTCATCTATGGAGGCTCAACAGAAGAACAGAAGTACCTGACGGCGCTGTCTAAGGAAAAGAAAGCGTTTGAACACCTGATCAGGTCAGAACCATCTCTTTCTCCTCAAAGCACATTCAGATTATCTGTTGGTGTTAGTTCAGCTGAAGCGTCGGCTTCTAACCGTTGCTTGTACATGTGTTTCTCCACAGGGAAAAAGCTACTATGGTCATCCCAGAGGAGAGGGAAGGGCGAGAAGACACCAACCTGGACCTTGCTAGAAATTTAGAGCCTGCCAATGCCACCACCAACACGCGCAAAGCAGGCATGTCTATTTTAATGTTTTTGAAAGTTCTAGGTTTGTTCTCTTTTTTTTTGATTCTCTCTGAATTTTCCGTACAGTTTCCTTTGTCTTATCTTGTAAAAATCCCTAGTTTTTTCAATAAGTGTAATAATAAATTCTGTATTTCCATTTTCTATCCAATAACCAGGAGGGCAGGAGCAACCCAAAGAGCCCTCACGAGTCATTGTGGACATGCGGGAGTTCCGCAGTGAGCTGCCCTCCTTGCTGCACCGGCGTGGGCTGGACATCGACCCTGTCACTCTGGAAGTCGGCGACTACATCCTGACCCCGGACACGTGCGTCGAGCGCAAGAGCGTCAGCGATCTGATTGGCTCGTTGCAGAGCGGCCGCCTCTACACCCAGTGTGTCTCCATGACCCGCTACTACAGAAAACCAGTGCTCCTCATTGAGTTTGACCCAGCGAAACCGTTCTCCTTAATGGCCCGATCAGATTTCCGTCATGAGATTTCGTCTAATGACATTTCTTCAAAACTCACCTTGCTCACCTTGCATTTCCCCCGGCTCCGTATTCTCTGGTGCCCATCCCCACACGCCACAGCTGACCTCTTCCTGGATCTAAAGCAAGGTCGCTCTGAACCGGATGCTGCAACCGCTCAGGCGGTTACAGCCGAGTCAGACGTGGTGGCTGAATCAGCAGCCCTCTACAACCCAGGACCTTATGACTTCCTGTTGAAAATGCCTGGGGTCAATACAAAAAACTATAGGGCTCTTATAAAAAATGCTGACAGCCTGGCAGATTTAGCCAAACTCAGCCAGGACAAACTAGCAGAGATACTTGGGAATGCTAATAGCGCAAAGTTGCTCTATGAGTTTCTGCATAATGTCGCGGATGTTCCTGCTCCTGCGCAGAAGGCCAAACTGACGTGACAGGCAGTTAAACATCTGACTTATATAAATGTATTTTCCTATCATTAAGATTAGCTTTGCATTAAAGCTGCATTGAAATGGCGTTGATGTAAAACAATGGAGATTATTTTATTAAATGTGAGTCTTAAATAGTGAAATATGTATTCTATATTAATGGACAGAATGGACAGAAATAGTACAGTGTTTTATTGTATTTTGTAAACTACTCTGCAAGTGGAACATTTATTAGATTTTTAAAATAACTTTAAAATAAAAATTGCATTCTTATAAAATAAAAAATACTGAAATATTTTGCTTTCTGTAACCTTTGTTTCAAAATAAAGCTTTCCGGAATAAAAAAAACCCAGGGTACATGGGGGTGGCTGTGGCTCAGAAGACAGAGCGGACTGCTCACTAATGGGAGGATCGGCGGTTCAATCAGCGGCTCCTCCAGGCTCCATGTTGAAGTGTTCTTGGGCAAGACACTGAACCCCAAATTTCCCTTGATGGCTGTTTCATTGATGTGTGAATGCAATGTAGTGTAACGACGCTTTGAGTGGTCATTGTCTTGCCCTAGAGAGCGATTGCAGAGAGAATGGATAGTGACGACTCTGGTCAGTTGTTAGCAATGTTAAGTTTAAAATCAGCCAGTGGGAAGAGACATTAAAGTTTTTAAATCCTCTGCAATCAATTCTATTTATAAGGTTCAAAGTGGAGGAAGGCAGACTTCCTAAGTTTGGGGACTTTGTGTTGCTAGTGAGGACCAGCCTACTTTTGTGTCTTCTTACAGGTCTCACTCTCGCTGAAATTCAAATATCAAAATGATCTCCCTAAGGACATGTGTGCTACTTACTACCTGTTATACTAAAATATTACACTTTTTTCAAATCCTAATCCTTCAGTGTCCTTCAGTGTCCAGAATCCTTCCCCTGGATGGAAACAGGGGTCACTGGTGCCTTTGCTCTCCTTAGATCCACAACCAGCTCCTTAGTCTTTGTCACAGTTTGCTGTAGGTGGTTCTGCTCAAACCATGTGACAAAGTCCCTCACCACAGCTCTGCACTCAGCCTCATCACCCTTGCTGATACATCCAACCACAGCAGAGTCATCAGAAAACTTCTGAAGATGGCAGGACTCTGTGTGGTAGTTGAAGTCTGTGGTGTAGATAGTAAAGAGGAAGGGAGGGGAGAGGACAGTTTCCTGCTGGGCCCCAGTGTTGCTGACCACACTGTTTGACACAGTGTTGCATTACACAAATTACAGTTGAAGTAAAAACTATTGCCAATATTGTAGTAGCTTCCAGCTTTCTGTAAACATATCATTTCTTCGTTTATTTAGACAATGCAGGTTGGTTCTTAACCCTGGCAATTTATTTCACATTTATACATTTTCACTAAATACTTTGCAACCCTCAGCTCTTTAGGCCAATGCCATTTTTGTGATATGCAATTCAGTTCATCTGCCTGATGGCAATACAAAGAATTTTCTAGAAATTCATGCCACCTTCCAGCTTTTAAAGTAGTATTACTGCGAAGCAGGTCTGCTTCCGAGTTAAGCAGTGCAGGACAATGCAATAAAAACGTTCAGCCTTTTCAGGTAACAAATTTCAACTTTAGTTATGTCTTTAGTTATGCAGTCGAGCTTTCAGGTTATTAAGCAATGTAAGCTTCAAGACTTTTCAGGCATTTGATTTCAACTTCGCAGTTTTTCTAGTTTCACTGTCCTCTTCGTGGATGTCAGGCTTCACTGGAGCAAGTTATGCAACCACCAGGTCGTACGTGAGAACAAAAACCTGATGCGGCTCCTTGGGAGAAAACTTGTGAAACTGTAAAATATGGATCAGTGGTGTTGTGATGTTGTTTAGTAGAAATATTAACTAAAAACAGCCAGGCTCACGGGTACTTCATATAGCTGACCAGTGGACAGCTATACCTGACCACCCCACCCCCCCACTCTCTCCAAGGCTTCCTATCCCACAGCGTCATTACGTCACTCTGCATCCGAGCATAGACCAGTAGCAGCCATTTTACTCCGCGAAATAAACTTCAATCTCACAGCTACAGGAAAAAACAACACACACAAGATAGTTACGCTGGCATTAATGGATATCTCGTGAGTCGGGGCTCGGACAAATCCCGCTTTTAAGCCTGCTTTTCGGTAAGACTACAGAGCCGGGGCGGCGCTGTCTTGTTTTTAGCATGTTAGCCTGAGTTAGCTAAACCGAGCTAACTAGCGAAACTGTGAGGAGGTTGTTGTTGAGGAGCGTTCGTGAAATGCAGACAGAGACATCAGACGAGCTTTGGTAAGACTACACAGCAAAGCTTTTACAACCAGGATTTGACTTTACCTTATCTCCATATGTTATTCTAGCTTTAGGAACGGAGGCCACGGAAGTCGCTTCATCGTCCTTTATGATTAGCACTGCATGCAACTCACTCACCTGTCAGATTTAAAGTATCTTAGAAAGCGTTAGCTTATCCCACACCCACCCACCACTGTGATAACACTAGCTGCGGTGGGGCAGACAGCCATGTCAGCAAATAATACTGCCCCAGGAAAATGTACTATCGCTGTTTAAACTAGCTAGTTGTCACGTTTCTATTTGTAAGTGTGGTGTCTTTTTATTTCCCTCATTTACTCCTGAGACCGGATGCTCTCCTTCTGCTAGGGCATAACATCCACTTTCACTGTGGGTTACCAGCTCTACTACTCAAGTAATAGTAGCCACACACGCCATGTAATGATGCCCCTCTCCTTGCACACATGATGTTATTTTACTGCCTTCATACCGATTGAAGTGAGGAAAGTGAGGCAGTGCTGCAGCAAATCCGAACAGGTCCCGGTGTGTGTGAGTCACGCAGACAGTCAGGACGTTGTGGTTTCAGAGGCGGCCCCAGTCAAAAGACTGGCGCTGAAATGTGTGAGTTGTTCGCGTTAACTAAAACACTAAGCATATGGTTGGATGGAAATGTAATCATCAGAAGGCTGTAAGCAAGACATCCCCGTGTGTTTAGTTTATTTCAACCTCTCTGTGCAGGATTAGTTTGCAGGAAGACTGTCTGCTCACATCACTTAACACTAGGATTTCCATGTCTCTCTCCTTGTGGCGAGTTAAATGAAACCGAATATCCCAATGTATGCACACTTGTTTGCATTTTATAGCACTTAGAATTTTTCTGTATTTAGGCACATTTTTAAAATGTTCTCATAACCTTCTGAGCAGCAGGCGTTATTAGTACTGACACGCTGGAGTTTCTACCCACAGCAAAGCGTGCCACCCTGGGCAGATTCATTTTAATTTCTCAGAAACTACTTTACATATCTAGCCTACGCAGTTCTTCACTGCAGGCCGCACTCTAACTTATGGTCTTTCACATTAAGGCTGCTGAAGTTTGCCTTTGTCTTCCAAATACCATGTTAGTTTATTTTGTTTGCCCAGTTATTTTGTACTGTTTTTAAAAGATCTGTTCAACAAAGGCAGCCAGCCAGGAAGGAAATGACACCACACGTGTCTGTGGGAACAGTGACTGTATGGAATGAGGCACTGAGATGACATCATTTCTGTTTTATCTCTGGATAAAAAAAGACCTTTTTGTTGGACTAGTAGATGTGAAAACTGCAGACTCAAACTTTAGTTGGCTTCTCATGCTGTGTGCGTGTGTGTGTATGGTCTTATTTGTTAGTACAATACAAATCCGACAAAACTGCACATGTAAATAACTACCACATTGCAAATAGTTTATTTCAGTGTTTCGTCACACACTCTTAGACAATAGACAATTGTCAGTGTTATGTTTATGTCCTTTAACAGAAACCAGACCTCCTCAACTGTTCATGGTTTATTAGCTCTTAGACCAAGGCTGCAGTTTACCGTTATCGCATGCTGTCAGTTGAATGAATGTGTGTATGTGTGTGTGAGAGAAACAGAGAGAGAGAGAGTGCTTGTGGGTACTTCATCACTGGAAAGCTTCACACCCAGGCCTAGTCTATTTGTAGTAAAGTTGACCCATGACCTCTTCTCGTCAGTATGCAGAGTGGGAAGTGGGTGTCTTCTCTGTGTTTTGTTACTGTTGGGGATATGTAGTTCTGTGGTTGTAATTATTCCCATTCGTTTGAATGGCTCCAGAATTGTTTGTTTAATGATTTTTTTACATCCTCACTTTCCACATAATAGGTTGCATGTTTTTCATTCTGTCCCGTTAGCCTTCAGAGAATCAGAAAGATGTTCTGTTCGTGGTAGGGTGTCATAAAGCCTCTCACCTGCACTGCAAACGTCTAGGCCATTATGAGGGTGTGAGAGAGAAGGAACAGTCTCAGGCTTGTGGACACACCCAGATACTGCCATCATACTGCAAACATGTTGACTCAAACGATCACGTAGTTGAACTCTGATCCTCTAGTGCTCCAGATAGGAAAACTCAGATGAAACCTAAAGCCAGTTTTTGTTTTCAGTTAATCATATAATCCACCCTGGTTAATTTGGCTTGGTCTGAGATGCTAGCAATGCCTTGAGTGTCACAATAATCATTGGTAATGTGCAGAAATAGCTTTAAACCACCATCAAATTCAATTGCAATGAGTAATTGCATTGTTGGTGTCCCATGAGTAAAATATCTCATTAAACGGTTCAAGTGAGAGTGCGGGGATCAGATGGCGGCGTTGTTTGTCAGTTTGTAGGGGCTCTTGATTGAGTGTTAAGCGGTGTCCACTGACTTTCCACATCTGACCAGTATATAACCAGTACAACAAGCTGGTCAAGCCATCTTTCCATGGCAGTTGCCTACTGTGGTATGTTGGGGGGGAAAATCTCTGCAGAGGATAGTGTGGGGAGTTTTGTGGATCACTGCAGTCTCCCTACCTCCTGTCGAGGATCTTTTTAAGAGCGGGTGCCGGAAAAGGGCAAAGAACATTGTTAAAGACGCATCACACCCGCTCCATAAACTTTTCTAACTGCTGCCATCAGGAAAGCGGCATGGGAGCATCAAAACCAAGACAACAAGACTATTAAATAGCTTTGTTCCACAGACTGTGATGTTCCTTAATTCATGACATGACTCTATGCACTAAATTGCATTCTAATCTCACAGCCACATGTCGGGCACTTTTAGTACTGGACACTAGGGCTGGGCAATAAAATAATAATGATGAAAATCATGATATTATTTTCCTCAATAACAATATAACAAATGTTTAATAAATGTTCAATAAATGTTTGAATTAATTTAAATCATGAATGAATTAGCAGTTCACTTTTCTATTAAGATATTTATATTGTTGAGGAAAAGGGACTGAAAAAAGATTTTACTTAATTTTACTCGTGCTCTACGTAAGATTTAAGTGATCCACTGTTTGGCTTTAAGTTTGGGACCTAGTGTATATTGTAATGTGTGTCTTTTAATCCTTTATTCATGCGCATTTCTGTTGTGTCTAGTAATCCCAGGGAAACGCTAATTCATTCTCCTGTACTACTGTGGTATGTCTGGTAAAATGACGATAAATCATATCTTATCCAACAGTATAAATGCAGATTGAACATTAACTTTTGTTGCTTCAGACAAATATTGTCCGTGTACTGTCCAAACAGTGCTGTTTTGTGTCAAGATTAATACTTGTTGGTTTCTGATGCTGTTGATAAAGTTTAATCTATGGTGATGACATCATTCATTTGTCTTAACAAATGAATAAGAAAAGACGTGACAAAGTCAGATTTCAGGTCGCCGGTGAGAAAGCAGATTATGTGCTGACAGCGAAGGGATGGGTACCTTTGTTACTGCCTTTGCTACTGACTTGCATATGGTGCTGCTGCAGTGACCCTGCACATCACCTGTGCCAGGTTTTAAATACCAGACACACCCAGTGGCAAAAAAAGACAGCACTTCCTGGTAGCAGAATAATAAAGCTCTGACCTCCACAAATCTTTTTATAGCTGTGAACAGTCATTCATTCTTGAAACCTAAGTAATCCTGATACTGAGCATAAACATGAGTAGCAGATGCCCAATCTCTTTCTCTATTGTTGACCCTACCTTTAACTCTAGTACTGTCTTTACTTGTATGTACAGTATGTCTGCATTGCCCTTTAATGAAACACATGGTACTTGTTGCCCGTTCCATTAAAAGAGTCCAGGACAGAGCAACACGCTGTGCCTGCCATCTGGATCTGCTCTCTGATACAGCTGGGGCAGCTTCAATGTTTATCCCACAACGCCCCGTCAGCCGTGGCAGTCG
>JAPMOB010206998.1:0-30295 GCA_029875015.1 Lepomis gibbosus | reverse complement strand
AATAGAGCTGCATTTCACCTCCTTAAGAGGAGACTGAAGGGAGAAACACCCCGAAACAAACAAGAACTGAAAGCATCTGCTGTAAAATCCTTGAATAGCATCACAAATCAAGAATGCAACAGTTTGGTGATGTCGATGGGTCGCAGGCTTGAGGCAGTTATTGCAAGCAAGGGTTATGCCACCAAATAATGTTATTTACTTTAAGATTATTTGTTCCATTACTTTTGCTCACCTTAGAATGCTGTACTCTAATACAAACGGTGATATGTCCTGAGTTGTTTAACACATCTAGATGTCAATACTAGGAAATAAAATCTGAAATTCCGAACTCTTTTCTCATTATCATCTCTTGATCTTAAACCCAAATGTCTTCAGTGAACAACAAAAACAAAGGAATTTGCCTTACCATTCCAAAACTTTTGGAGGGTACTCTGTTTTAGGCTGGTTACTTTTTATTAATACTAAAACTACTAAACAGATGTTCTTCTGTGTTTTTTACTTAACACTGTCAACTTTATTTGTCAATCAACACGGCCCATGTGACCCCTGCAGGTGTCTCTGTGTGTCTGCGTTACCTGACTGATGCAGACTACGCCACAATCTTCACGCTCAGTCCATCCAGCGGAAACCGGCTGCAGCTGGCCAAATCTCCAGCCGGGTATACCCTGAACTTTCAATACCAATCCTCCCTGTACTTGACTCCGAACATAAGGTTCTGGTCAAACATTGGAATGGACATTTGGACCAGAGTCTGCCTCACCGTGGACACTGTTAAGAGTGTGGCCCAGGTGTTCAGTGGCTCGAGCATTAGCATCAGGAAGATGCTGCCAGTTAAGGTGAGGACATACAGAAGCATATTTGACTTGTTTAGCATTGAGATGTGGGTAGCAGCAGGTCTGGGGTTTTCGACTTTTGTTGATTTGCAAAAATGAAATAAATTAAGTTTATCACAGCACTTCTACCACCTGCTGCTGTTTGATTAGAAATTGAACATTAGCTACACCTGCCGCCTCATATGCGACATTACGGTCTCAATGAAATAATCAGTTAAATAAACCACAAATCACTGTGAATGAGCCGATTTGAAGTTGTGGACGAGTTCTTCTCGTAAGAAGCCCCTTGGATGAGTTACAAAACGTCTTTTAGTATCTTCAAACACGTCCAGGCTCCTTAATTTAACCCTCCTAGGTTAACTATGACCTGGATGACTGAGAATCTTCACAGATATTTGACTACAGGACTACAAACTGTTTTACCATCCGTTGGATTTTGTATTTAGTCATCTTCAATCACCATCATTTTGTCTAATGTTAACTCTCTGGTTTTTGTGTCCGTGTTTTCAGTATGTCTGGGTAGGTGAGCCCGTGATTGAGATTTCAGGTTTTGATGGTCAGCTGACAGACGTCCAAGTGTGGAATTATCCTCTCCGCTACAAAGAAATCTTCAACTACATGACTAGCGGTGTCTATGCGTATGTGATCACCTTTCATATCTATTAAAGGAGGTGGTATTATGCTAATTTTCAGGTTCAAAATCTTATTTAGGGGTTGTACCAGAACAGGTTTACATGGTTTAATTTTCAAAAAACACCACATTCTTTTCATATTGCACAAATGCTGCAGCTCCTCTTTTCACCCTGTGTGTTGAAGGCTTTGTTTTAGCTGTGGAGTGATACATCTTGTCTCTATATGATCTTTGTTGGGAGTTGCACATGCACAGGTCCCAGTTAAGGACTACTAGTCAATCAGAAGCAGAGAAGGGCGGGTCAGCGAGAAGCCAGTAAACAACTTTGATTCAGCTGTACCAGCTTGGCAACATAGACTGGTGCAAGAGTGTCAGAGTGATGAGTTATTAATATGTACCTCAACCATAAAGTTTTAACTGAGCTCTGTCTCTACATCACAGTAACAACTTTATGTGCATAGACTGCCTGGTGGGTAGCTAGTGTTTGGAAGTGAGAGGAGGTGTGTGCTGCAGCTCAGTGTTTTTCCACTGGTGTTTTTGAGGGCGTGTCAGAGTAGCCACTTGGTGAGCGTTATGTGAGGCGCATTTTGCTTTCTCTGTGACGTCACAGAGATGAAAGGGAAGCGGCTGGACTACAAATGAGCTGTTTTCAGCAGGTTCAGAGCAGAGTTTCCTGTGGGAGATGGGAACTGCCTTGGGCTTTTTCACTTTGCAAACCTATTACATGCACAAAAACGTTATATAACTCAATAAGGGAGAGGGGAAAAGCCAGAAAGCATAATACCACCTCATTAAATATTGTACAATTTCAACTACAATATCAACTTTGTGGACTTGTTTTACATCCACCTTTCAAAAATGTGTTTTTTTTAGGCCCTACAGTGGATCTGTCCTCACCTGGTCATCCATCAACTACTCTCCCAGAGGAGACATAGTATTGGAGGACACCTATAAGTGGGAGGGAAGACAGCCAGTCAATAGCAGGGTGAGAAAGCAACGACCAAAAGAAGAGAGAAAGTCCAGGAAGTTTTTCAACGTGAAGGAGAGAGATGAGAGAAAGACTGAACAGCTTTAATGAAACACACAGGGGTATGGGGGAAATGTGTACGAAAAGCTGTATCCTCTGTTCATAATAAAACAAATCACATTAATCAATCATCATAAATGAAATTCGAACATTACTGTGTGATTAAAGTATGTGATTATATTTACAAGATGATAAACTAGTCTCAGAACATAATTCATTTTTACTAACATCACTGACTTTAAATTGTTCTCTTCTTTTGTGTGTTTTTTCACTTAATTTTGTATGTCAATAAACAGATTGCTGACAGAATATTGTTATTGACTGTATGTTTTATATAACATGCAGCTTGGAGGTCAGAGTCCCGCCTTAAAGGAACTGTTCAACATTTTGGAAAATGGGCTGATACTGTATTTGGATTCTTTCTGAGAGAGAGATGAAAAGGGCTTTGTCAAATACCGAATCTCTTAAGTGATTTGAATTGTTTTGTCTGGCTCAGTTTAAATATACTGTAAGTGTTCACTGACGTTTTTTGTTTACTACAAGTAGTACTAGTACAAAACTAGCCCATACATGTGCTGTTTATAAGGCTATTAGCACAGCATATAGCAATTTATGATACGAGTCTGTGGAACCATGTTGCATATAACAGTAGTATTTATTATTTTTCTGAAACCAGTTATTGGTTAGTTTTTTAAATTTGGATTTGGTGTCATTTTAGGCCGCAGACAGACTCAGTTACTTTGTTGAGAGACAAAAAAAAAACCAGCTAAAAGAGAGTAAATTGGACATTCATCATGTGACACCAACGTGACTCCAAATGAATAATGTTTTTCTTTAACAGCTGGATATTTCAATGAGCAACTAAGCAAATTCACCATTTCAACTTAAAAGGTGATTATATGCAAATGTTGTGTTCAAAGTGCTCAATTAAATCAATTATTCCAGAGCCGAGTTCAGCCCCGACAAATAGTAGCACTACGTTTATTCCAACATAAACTGTGGTGCCTTGAACACCCTGTTGTGTACGCAAGCGCACTGCACTTTTAAAACGACTGTGTTTGTATACTTGTTGCAGCTGATTGGGTAACATCTTAAACACACCCATCAAATGAGAAAAGCAGGTTGAGTAATTGCAAATCATTTACTCTAAACGTCACCATGAAACGAGTGCCCCACTGAACTTGCCCCAGCTTTACAGCGTACGATTTATCAATTTGTACGCAGTTTTTTTAAAGTCTGTTCTAGGGATGTCCCAATCAGGTTTTTTTGCCCCCGAGTCTGAGTCATTTGATTTTGAGCATCTACCGATACAGAGTCCCGATCAGATGCTTCTATAATACTTAAAAAAAGATCCAGGATGTTCCTTATTTTTTATTTAATTCACCTTATTTTAACATTCAACAACTCTGTTAACAAACAGCACGTTTGTGAACAATCAAGTAATAAATAAAATAAATTCTTCATTTTGGACTTTTGTGCAACAGTAAATAAAAATATGAGAATATATATGCATTTATATCCCAGTCCTGATCGGGAGGTAACATCCGATTCCGATCAAGTCTGAAACAACGTGATCGGGCCCGATTTCCGATCTCGTGATCGGATCTGGACATCCCTATTCTTTTCTGTATAGCAATCCATGTGCACAGATCAGAGACGATTATATAACCCACAGTGTTCACCCCAGAAAACAGGCAAGAGAATACTTTAAAATTGAAGCTGCTGTTTAATGACAAAAATAACCACTGTTGTTGAAGTAATGTCAGCTCTTAAGGTCAGCAAAACAAAAGAATAATAAAAATATACAATCGAGGACAGAGACCTCACAGAACGTGAAATGTAGCATGAAAAATCCCATCTGACCTTATTCTCACAGCAGCCTTCTTGAAAATTTGGTCAGAAACTAGAATAAATACACAAAGCAGAAAAAAATATTATTTCAACACCTAAAAAGCTTTTGCAAAACAAGCTAGGAAGCTAACTACCTTAGTACAGTGAAGTAACTTAGCTAACATTACCTAGGGAAGCTAACACTAGCTAACATTAGCTACAAACCAAAATATTAAAATGTGAATCTATATTCGTGTAATTCTCGAGTCTGTTTGTAACTTTTTTCCACTTCAAAAAAGTGACATGAATATGCTATGTGTATTTCATCTAGGTTAGCAGAAGTTTAGTGCAGAGCTAGTCATATCTTCCCAAACGTTCAAAATGGCCGCTGTGTGAATTTTATTTCAATTTTTTTGTAATACTGTATCAAGCAAAAGCATGTCATGAAAGACACTCAAGAAGGTTCAAGTTACAATAAAGTTAACATAAGACTGTGATAAACATCTTAACGATGTCTTTATAGTCCTTCAGTGCGTCAGAGTGCCTTGGTGTAGTGGTTACATGGCTTCAATTAAAAACAATGGCCGTGCCAATGGAGCAAAATATGTACAATACTATGCAACATAATGGCTTTATGTGCTTTTACTAGCGTATATTGACATTTTGAATTTTTAGTGTTGTAATTTTCATCTCCCATGACATTAATGATAAGTCAAATATTATGTCCCTTTTTTTTAAAAATGCCTTGAGAGTATTGTTAGCATTAAAATATTTTGAAGACAGCCAAAAATAGGGGTTCTACCAATAATAAGTCTTGCTTAGCTGCATTTGTGACCTCTATGTCTTTCTCCAGTGGTTCTGTTAGGTTATTTGCCATAAACAAATTGTTTTTTGACCTTAACCATACCATAGTTGACACAAGCAAACGTTAAAAAAAAAAATTAAATTTTTCAAAAACATTATTTGAAAGTAATGTGAGGTTTTGGTTAATGGTCAAATATCAATGTTTTCTTGTATTACGGTATTTTAATGACATTATATTAAATTTTTTTGAGAATGTATACATCTTCATCAGCACCAATAAATAGGTAGACTTTTGCAAAATAGTTATTCATTAAAAACAGTGTTTGACAGGGAGTGATGCATTTGTCTTTACTGATGTTGAAAACATCAGTTAAGACAAATGCTAAAACTTTCCATTCCCATGGAGTCTGTCAGCAAACAAACTACAAATTCAAAATGCCAAGGCGTCTCAACAACATTGAAATTAGTCGAAGAAAGGAAAATGATTATATGGAGCAATTCTTATTTATATCTCTCTATTTAGTAAGACATCTGATGTAATAGCAAAATAATTATTGTACATCAACATTTCCGGGCGACCATTTCACTTTACACCATTATGTACAAAAGTCTTCATTCTCTATAGAGTGGAATACGAGAATAGCCCTACATAAAAATTCAAAGTTGTTAAAATAAGTAGTTTTTTCTTACAAATATAAAACTTATATGGTTGCCCAACAACCAGATGTCGCAGGTTTTTTCAACCAGCACATATATGTTATTTTTCTTTACAATTATCTGCTTGACAAAAAAAAGAGGCAAATTTGAAAGCATTTATACATCTGTTACATGATGGCTTAAAAGAAAATGACAAAAAAATTGTTTGACAACAGGTTAATTTAACATCTCAAACAGTTGATGTTTTGAAAAATGCAAACATCAAAGAACCACTAACTACACCTTCAGAAATAAATCTTCTGTGAATAAGTCATAGTAATTTACACTGTGAAAATACAAATTACTATAATAAATTAAATTACCTGTTAAGCTGTTATTGCTGTTATTATACGTGATTTTGTTCATGTTTACATTGTTAGGTTTCCAGGAATGTTCATGCTTTCCAATAGATCAGACATAAGGAAGCAGTGAGTTGAATGATTTTCATTTTAAGGACCACACAGATTATTTAGCATGTTTAGGACCTTTGTCCATGTTTAATTATGTTTTTTGTCTAAAGATTTGATTTTGATAACATAGATCAAAGTTCACTGACCCACTGAAATGTGTGGTCTGAAGTGGTTTGATTAAATTGAATTAAACACAGTTTGTGGGCTAAAACATGCAGCGATTTGATGCTTTAAAAGACCCAGCAGTGCTAATTATCCCTTTACTACAACTGAGTGAGTTTGTTGTGTTTGTTTTATGTTACAGGACTCTGACTTTGTGTTGGTTTTTAGTTTGACAATGCATCTTGTTCATCAGAAAACACTTTCAACAGACTTCAGGAATATATTTTGTCTGAAGGCATCACAGAGGATCCCGAGCAGGATCGTCCTCAGTGGCAATTCTTTAGTCAAAAGTGGCTCTCCAGCACAGTAAATTTAGTTTAGTGTAAGAAATAGGAACAAACATGAAGCCTTTGAGCTGCAATTAAAGAAGCACTGCTCTTCCTATCTTTAAAGGAACCAGTCATCATTCAGACTGAGACCAACTCCTCGAGCCATTGGTTCTGCTTTCCCTCCTGTAAAGCACCAGCATCGTTTTAACACAAATCAAAAAGCTGTTCCATCTGTTGAGTATCAGTTAAAACGATGCTCGCATTAGTGTTGGGGTAATTTCAGTTTACTAAATACTCCTAAGATCACGCTGATTAAAACATGTCTGGTTGTTAGCCATTGTTGCAGTATCTGTTTTCAGCTCTGAGTGTATTTTCTTTACAGTAATTTTATGCAGGTGTGTGGAGGTGGGACTAATTACATTTAACTATGGACGCACAGTTCTGCCAGGAAAAAGTTTAGAATGACAAAAATAAAATTGTTAAATCAAAAGAATGTGAAGAAAAAAAAAAACTTGACATAAGGCAAAAAAAACTTTACAGGTCCCAGATCAGATTTAGTCATTTAAATGGTGAACTAGTATAGATACATCGCAAATGCATTTTCTTGTTTCAGTGCTGTCCAGAGAAAACTTTCCAGAAAGTGAGGAAAGCAAAATAGGCTGAGCTCAAATTTGTCAAGGAAGGGTTTTACTACAAAAGGCCGTCTTCGCCAGGAAATGCAATGAAATATTCGAAACAACAAAAATCTTGTTCTAATATCTCATAATGAAAGTCAAAATTTTGAGTTTTAAAATCCTAATTGTTATTTACTGACAAATTTACAATTTCATAAGTTTGACTTAATTCAAAATATTGACAAAGACTTTCCTCAACCTTCAGAGCAGCTCATCAGCCAGTTGAAATAAAAACAGGTTTTCACAAAACAACACTGACACACAAGTTTTAGATTCAGTCTTCAGGAAAATCCAAATATAAGAACACCAACCCACACCAAGATTTCTGAACATTTCAGGACAATTTTGAATATTTCTTCAGACTGTTGTGAGAGGCTAAACAAAGATCATGTGACATAGATGCAGGGATTTGACGGGCTCCTGGGCACACTGATCTACAGCACATCATGAAAAAAGAGCCTTTTACAGTTATTACAGCTGCAGTTGCTGGTGCTTAATGCTCTGTGTGTGTTTTAACATGTAATTGTAAAGCACTGCTTGGCTCTGATCAATTCAGTCTGTTTGCATAAAAGTGTATTTGTGTGTGTGTGTGTGTGTGTGTGTGTGTGTGTGTGTGTGTGTGTGAAGGGCACACTGGTCCTGTCAGCGATGAAGTGCACTTCTTTTAAAAACATTTCTTAAAAATGGATGAAAAACTCCAAAGTCAGTCCGGCTGTGTTACAGCAGTCCATCGTCAAGTTAAAAAATTAAAATTAAAAACGTCAGGAGGTAAAAATGCTGAGGGTCAAAGGTCAGCTGGGTTCGTCTTCCTGGTCTTACCTCTGAGGCGATGACAAGTCCTTTTTCCACACAGGCCACCCAAAAGCTTCGACAAAGCTCTGGTACTGAGCTGCATGTTGAAAGATCACACTGTGATGAATTAGAAATTCATCAAGTGCTCCTTCCTTCATTTAATAACCCACTCACATTTTTTAAATGCGGTTTCACCTTCTGAAAACTCTACAGGAGTTTATGTCAGGCAGCATCGGCCTAGTCCAGCTGGTCGTTTGAATAGCATGTGATCACTGAGACGTGGGGTGGACATGTTTGGTCTAAACTCCACTGAGGATCGGTCTGGGTGGGGGGCGAGGGAATATAATTGAAGTTGGATGTATATTTTGGGAAACAAAAATGTGTGCTTTCCATGTTAGACCAGAAGAGGTCCTCAAACTGGGACTCAGCCTAAGTAAGCGGGGTCCCTCCACCTGGGAGCCAGCTGGGAGGAGACCCAGTACCCCCCCCAAACTTTAAAACAAGCTCAAACTGGGGTTAGAGTTGGAGACCGAGGGGTTAAAGGTCAGGGTGTCGAGGGCTTGTGTAGGATGCCCTGCAGGTCCTCTGGTAAGGCGAGGATGACGGCGTCAATGTGGGCCCTCAGTTTGGCGACAGTTCCTGGACGCACTGGGAGCTGCTCCCTCTCCGCCTGACTCTGCAGAGAGCACCGTAAGTTAGAGAGCATTCAGTGGTGTTCACATTGTATTAGACAGCAATATTTTATAAGTGCTTGTCATTAGTTGTTAATTTAAATCCCTATTAACACATTCATATGAAGGATTTTATTTTTAAAATGTTGGAACTAGTAGAAGAAGAGCGTTTAAAGGACAATTCTGGTTCATATTTTTGTACATCTGACTATCATTTCGATCATTAATAGCACAAATTTTGATAAATCAGAATTAACCTTTAACAGTGGTATAAGTACCAGCAGTAGTAATGATCCAAATCATATTAGCAGCCGTAGAAGTACAGGTACTAGTACTAGCATTGGCAGTATTAGCCCTAAAAGTAGTAGTAGTGATAGCAGTAGTTGTTGTAGTAACAGTAGTAATAGCAGTATAAACAGTAACATCTGTACTGCTCATGCAGAGTATATGAGCCTTGGCTGAGTTTGTACTGACCAGTTTATCTTTCAGCTTCAGAACCAGATCAACTGTCTCCACCTCTGAGTGCCTCTGGACTCTCTGCTGCAGATCCTACAGACAGGAACAGATGTAGGATGAGAGTTTTCCAAGCTTTAGTAAATGATAAACTCTGACAACCCTGATTCTAGTAGGACAGACAGTCTGACAGTCAGCTGGATGGACTGACAAACTGTACAAGCTGTGGTCTGATATTTGAACACTGTCACACAGGACAATTTGGGACAAATTGTGTCCAGCTGATTTAGCCAGGTTTCCAACGCAAAAATTGTGTTGTGCGAATGACTGATAAAGTCAGTTTGTATATCAGGTTTACACTCAATTCCTCCCTCCTTCCTCACCTCCTCACACAGGGCCTCAAGGTGCAGAGCCTCCAGTTTCTGGGTCATCTCTCTCCTCCTGTTGCGGAACCAGCCGTCAAAGTTGGGAGACTTGAGGAAATGCCTTTAGACGCAGAGGAAACCACACAGGACGAGTCCATAAGATGCTCAGGATAATGTGCATTTCCACGATTAACGCCAATCATTACTATAAATTAAAGTCAACACTTCCTGCTGGTGTTAAAATCATACCAGGAAAGGGAGAAAATGTGCTGTTTGAGCCTAAGTCTGAAGAGTACGGAAAAGTAGAAAAATGTTATCAAATACACTTATAAAATGGGGGAAACTAATTAATGCCTGTTTGAAATAAACTGTGGTTCTCTCTGCAGTTCCCCCAACACCATTTTAAAAGTCATGGTTTCTATTCATTGCGTAGAGTTGTGTTAAAATACATCCAGAGACACAAGGTTAGAACAAATACCTGTATTTTAGTTCCAGAGACCCACAACTTCCAGCAGGATTTTATGACTTTGTGTGTGTGGGTGTACCTGTAGAGTCCTATCCAGTCTCCTTTCAGTCTAGATGTGAGCTGCGGTCCAGCTTTCTCCAGCGTCTTCATGAAATCCTGCTGGATGAACGGTCGGAGTTGAGGAGGACTCTTCCAGGGACTGATGGACTTCTGAAGAGGCATCAGACTGGCAACATACCGCTCCTGTTAGACACATTCACACACACAGAGTTTAAATATTTCAGTTTCACCAGCAGCAGCATGAAACAGCTGATTTAGAGTTGTGTTTCCCAGCAGGAGGGGGCTGGGATCCCCCAGAGGAGCTCCAAGACAACTAACAACGAAGTATCTATCAAAACAACAACAGGTCATATAGAGATAAAATAAAAATGACTGGTTACCAGAGGAATGATGAAGCTTTGTGTCAGCTCTAAGAAGTAGCGTCGAAGAATTGCATTTTGGGCCGCCGAGGGTCTCTTCTGTTGAACACCCTGAAAAAAAAAAAATCATAATTCAGTAGAAAAATCAAACATTAAGCCACTTTTCAATCTGTTAGTCAACATTTCCAAACACTGTAGCAGCCAACCAGCAATGATGGAAAGTAGTGATGCTGTTACTTTAAGTACATTTCTCAGTAGTGTTTCACAAAATATGGGATCTTAAACTGGACTTAGACTTCACGTAAAGGGGTTAAAGAGGTTCCTATATTGTAGGCTTTGATATATAGTTTAAAATGTATTTTTTCCCGTTTGATATCACCATAGCAACCCTAGATGGATGTATCTCACATGATCAGGCCATATCAGGCTTTGATTATATTCCCCTCAGCAATGCTTTCACTTCACTTTGTGATATAGAGTGACAGTGGGCAATGCAAATACTTAAAGAACAGGAGTTACATCCAGGTAACTTCTATTTCACCTCGTCTCTTTACTGAAGTGTGGTCAGAAGGTCTGCTAAATGTGTGTTACTGAAGAGAAGAAGCCTTTCTGCTACAGGTTTTCTTCACTGTTAGCAACCCTTTTCAGGTTTTCTATGTCTGCTATAATAGTAAACTGAATATTTTTGAGTTTGAGTTTCAGACTGTTAGTCAGACAAAACAAGATAAGATAATTAAAACAATTGTTAGTCACAACCCTACTCCACATGGTGTCTTTGTAGCTGCCGTAGCCCTAATTATATTTTGGAGGAGGTGCACCAGACAGCTTGATTTATAGTTGTATGTTAGGGCTTAACGCACTATAAATCCAGCTGCACATAAACTATAAAACTGACTCTTTTGTGGAAGTTCAATTTTCATTTGTAAATGGGCTCATACAGATTCAGCTGTCTCCACAGCAAAGAGCTGTTTCCTGTCTATTCTTTTATACACAAGCGAGAATGTAAGGGAGTGGCTGTCACATAAAGGTCACAAATAGTCCAGTGTTTCGTTGCTAGAATTTGCATGTGCCTCGTCTTAACAGCAGGTTCCTGTTTTTCCAAGGGCCCTGTCCCTTTGCTTCCCATTTCAATGTAACACAAAGCTGCTAAGGCAAAGTGCAGAGGAACTAATCCAGACACAGTTTTTACCCTGTTTAGCACTTTTAATATATAACAACCACTGTAAAAGGTCTTACCACGAAGAAGTTAAATAAAATGTTATAATTTATAATGTTATTAAAAACAAGGTTTGTCCTTTTTAAACAATGTGGGCTGGAGGACTGTAGTGCATGGCTCCAATCAGTCAAAAATTAAAAAGCATGTGCAGGACGTTGCAGGACTGTCTTACCTTCTGCAGCTGTTTGATGATTTCTTCATCTTTGTTGAGATACGGCTTATATGCAGTGTACACACCTGCAACACACACACACACTCAGTTCTGTGAGGTGCATAAAAAGAATCACACTGGAGAATAAATCCAAAATGAGTATGAAGCGTTTACCAGGTTTAGAGTCCAGCGTTTTGAGGTTTTTCAGTTTCTTCACTTTCATCTGCTTGGCCATCTCTCCTGAGAGGAACGTGTTTATATATTAAATTATGAATGGTAACAGTACATATACAGAGTGACCAAAAAAATAGAAACCCATTTACATTGTAATGCAGTTGGAAGTACACTATTGTCTAAAATATCATTGTATACTGTAGCATTAAGATGATCCTTTGCTTGAAATGAAGGTCGTAGACCAAACCAGGAAAACTAGACCCAGAAGTACACTAGAAGTATGTGGGCAGGCTGTACATCTCTGAGGCTCAGGTGCTGTTGTAGTGGACTGCATTCCAAGGTTATGACATTTATTTTATCAATTAAAAGACAAACATCACATTTGACTGAAGTGTAATATTTGTGACTAGAAGCAGTTTGATCTACCTGCTTGCTTCATGTCTCCGATGCGAATGATGTGCGGCCAGTGCTGCAGGGTTTTTGCAAAGAAGGGATTGGTCACTCCCAGAATGACTGACGGCCTGCAGAAAGAACAGAGAGACAGATCACACATGACTCTACAATTATGAACTTCTCTGTATGTGATCACAGGAACAAGCAGCCAGATTAAAACATCAAACCTCCTGAGGTTTCCCCGAGCAAGAGGCTTAATTCTTTTAAAACAGTCTATTAGGATTTTAAAGTGTGTTTAATGTTGGAAGATTTCAACTCCGTAATGAACACAAAACTCTGCTGGTTAAAGCATCACTATAAACAATGAGCTTCAAAATAAATCGAAGGTACAGGACTGTGTTTGGAACACGTTCAGGAGAAAAGTCGAGTCTCAGAGAGCTTCAAAAACTTCCAAACAGAGAGGTTGTTACACCCCAAACTACAGCCTGGCTGACAGAATAGCTGGATCAACTTCTTAAGGGTGGCGATGGTGCAATGGATAAGACTATGCCTTTGGTGTGAGAGACCCTGGTTCAATCCCCCACTGTGACCCATCCACCAATGTGTCCCTGAGCAAGACACTTAACCCCTAGTTGCTCCAGAGGCGTGCGACCTCTGACATGTATAGCAATTGTAAGTCGCTTTGGATAAAAGTGTCAGCTAAATGAATAAATGTAAATGTTAAGAAAAATGTGTGTAATATTATTGATGTTTAACAGGAGTGTCTAAGCCACATGCCATGTAATCACAACGTCTTCGCTTCAGTTCCAGCTGGGGACCCCCTAACTCTCTCCTAATCTTTCCTCTGTCTGTGTGTCAGCTTTAGAAATGTTCAAAAGGTCAACATTAGGGCCTTTAATAATCCTTGAGCGCCTCCTTATGGACAAATAAAAGCCTGTTTCAGTAGGTTAATTTCTGCACTGTCTGCAGTGTATATGTGTACTAGTTAATAAAGCAACATAATCTTCTTCTCCAGTTCTTAACCAGACTATCTGTGGTGACTGCAAGTTTATTTAAGCAACACCACCAAGGGATTCATTATTAATTGGAGGTCTTAAGCTCACACAACCAACACCTTCTTCATAACAAGAAATATAAATACAGCTATATGATTTTCTTTGTGTTCACTGCTTATGATGCTTCTTTTAAATTCCCATTTTGTAAAAAAAACAAAAAAAACAAAACAACCCCACTATTGCTTTCATTTGTTTTACCTTCATATTTAGTACACATACATAGAGTATGTGACACAAAGAGAAACTTAACTGAGACCTAGTGAAATAGTGTCAGATGTTTCCTACAACATGTTACATGTGATTGTGAAACACATCAGAACAGCCGTGTCTGTTGTTTTCTAGTGAAGCCCGCACATCAGCGACATGTTGACACATGAGCATTCGCCACTGTGCTTTTTTTACAGCACTGATGAAAGGCAACACTCCAGGAAATCAGCTATTTTTATCACATACTCGAAATTTCAGCCCGTATGGAGCGTCCATTGTGTGCAACATGTTTCAACGCCCTTAAGTTACGCTAAACCTCTGAGGATCAGACTCACAATAGGTCACTGGTTAAAATCCCTGACCAGTGACCCTTGACCACCACAGAAGTGCTGCTAACCGTGCACCGTGCGGCAGCTCAGCAGCCAGCAGCACACAACTATAGATTCAGCAGATGCAGATGGAAAATCAGTGACTTAGTCAAGGGCGTCATGGTAACTGCTGTGCTGGTTCATCGTTACTCACGGAGCTTGCGTCCTGGTGGTGTACTCCTTAAACTCGCTGTCGTGGATGGTGAAGTACGGCCGGAAGTCACTGCAGTAACGCAGTGGAGAGATACAGCTGCAGAAAGAGACAGAGACAAAGACAGAAGAGTGTTAACTTTTGAAGCCTGTCTGTATCTAGGTGTTGCCTAACAAACAATTCACCAAGAAGTCACAATACATTAAAGACTGAATTTAACTGTATGAAAGTCATGGAGACATATTTCCACACATTTAATGTCTTTTTCAGGACTCAAAGATGGAAATTCAGAGTACTAAACTTCAAATCTTCTACAAAATGCCATGCCTCTGCACCGGCTGGCCCCTAACCCTCTCTGACTCACCTGACCAGTGCTAGCACGGTATCTGATGACTCAGCTGGCGATGGCGCCATCACGACGAGTGCCTCCCCGAGTAACACCAACTCCCACAGCATCTGGATGTGGAAGAAGACCGGGTAGAAACACCTGGAAAGAGAGAGAGAGCTTGCGTTAAAGGTTAAGGATTTCCTTCCCTACTCAAAAGCTTTATGGTGACATTACTGGGGGTGTTTACAAAGGTTATTTGTATAAATATAATTTAAAAAGTCCTCTCAGGTTGATTTTTTACAAAGCTTTAAAATGACCTGAAAGAAATGTGTTTATAGTGTTGGTGTTCTCACGGAACAAATGTTTGTTTGAAATGCATTTTCTGTACATTGCTGAACTTCTGTTTTGGAACAACTGTATGCCTCTGTGGAGAGTTTCCTTATTTCTCACTTTTCATGAAATTCTAAACAAAGGAGGAGGAAGTGTTTTCTTGTTTCCAAACACTCCTGTCAAGGTAAAATAGCTCTTTAAGTTTGCTTTATTCTGCTCTGGTTTTTATCAGCTACATCTAGTTTTTTATTATTTTCTTTCAGTGCTGTTACTTCTCTTTTGTGAGCTGCCGGTGATAAAGGGCAAAATAAACGAATTAACATGAATGTGAGCAAGAGGTGGTTATAGTTCTTTTTGACCTGAACACAGAATATGCAAATTAATAAAACAGGACCGCAACAAGAACAGTCAAATTGACCTTCTAACAAAAAAACATGACTATTCATGCTGGTCACTCTGACCCTGTGGGTGAGTTCTGTGAATAAGGGCGCTAATTGTACAAGACAGTAATCAGGTTTTAGAAACACAGACCAAATATATTGCAATGAAGAATTTCTACAGAAGATCTTTATTTATCCTATAAAAAATATTTTAGCAGGTAATCTTGTGGTGAGAAGGTGGTAACCAGGTAAAAGAGTGCAGTCAGTGAAAGAAAAACCTCCCAGTACAGACGGTGCTCGATTCACATGCTGCTGCAGCGCCACCACTGAACAGCAGGGGGTGACAGACTGTGACACAAGTGTGTGTTTTGGGAAGAAGGGAAACAACGTGACCTGCAGGTCTCACCTGAAGAGGTCGACTTCATGGATGGTTGGGAGCACGATGGACACCTGACTGTCACTCTGAAAAACAGACACACTCTCTTTCAGCTGAAAAAAAAAAATCACACGTTCAATGTAAGTTTTAACACAAATTAACACAAAATGCCGAATGTTTTTTGTGTGTGTGTTCACCTGGGTGGACTGGGCCAGCTGTGAGGTTCCTGGCTTGTCGTAAGAAGTTGGGATGCGAACCTGCAGCAGCGCACATATTCACCAGTCACAGTTTGAACACGCAGAAACCAATTTAACACAGATTATTACTCAGAATACGGACTCTGCTGCTTCAATCAAAGATCGGCTGATAATGTCCACGTCACAGTTGGACTGTTTGCACATGGGCAGAACGTGAGTCATTGTGTTTTCAGTGTGACTCCGTTTCTCATAAAGGACATTTTGACTTGACAAAAGTTTAACTGATTACATTAAAATCAGCTGCATCACATTTAAGTTCCGGTTGCAGGGCCCTGCTGTAGTGCATGGACCGTTTATTAATGTTAACAGCTGCACTTAACTGCTTTGACAAGTCCAAATATAACATCAACTGCTGTAAGGGTTTTGTGTGCGAGTACCTTGATGACCACACCCATAATGGGCAGCGTGAGGATTCTTCCAGGATGGGGCGTCGGCCAGCGGTCTATATCATTACAAGCTGTCCAATACACAAAGAAAAGCAATAGGATGGTGTATAGAAACACAAACCACAAACCATACAATTATCACACAAATGAGCATTTTCATACTTCCCTCTTGCAGTGTCTGTCTACACAGATAGTTTTGGTTTTATTTGTCAAGATTTTGAGAAATCTGTAGCTGAGATTTCTGCCTTCACCCCGACTGAATGGAGGTTAATTGAATTTTGTGAGTTTCGCTGCTCACAGTGTTAGAAATGTCATCTGATAAACACATCTTTAGAGAAACAGTGACCTTCCAACCTTAGATGATCCTCACATTTTTAAATGTGAGGATTTTCAAGGCTTTGAGCACCATAAGATGAATCCTTTCACCTCCATCATACGGTGGTGGAGTAAACTTTAAGTTCTTTCAAGGTACCTAAACCGAAAAAAACAACATCATATGTACTGAATGCAATCAATGTATTGTTGCTTTCTTTATTTTAACAGCTTTCGATTGCATTTTTGATTTAAATGCTTTCTAATTTATTATTAAAACAGCAGCCTGGCATGTTGCCAAAGCTATAAGAAAATCCACAAAGAAAACAATCAAACATGCACAACGTCAAAAGCAAGAGGACACACAGGCATTCTGAGAGCAGATAGTCGCCCTAATGACACCCAACGTAGAAAATGACCCTTTTTCGTTTCAGGCCAGCTCCACTCCGCTCCGTGTCTGTTGTGAGATGACAGGAGACAACTAATACATATGACGACGGGATTGTTTCATTTTAAGTATTAAATAATATTTGGTTGAACTGGAGAAACAGTATATTCATATTCAAGCATATTCCTAACCTTGAAAACATCACAGTTAAAATAAGCATTTTCCAAAACTCTCAAGACTTTGTACAAACCTTGCACCGAGAAATAGATGTTTTATAATTTGGGTGAACTTTTGCATTAACATGCTTTAGCACTGATTTGGCTTCTGTGAGAGGAGACAACAACAACAACAGCATGATCACTTTTGGTTCCTGCCAGGACCTTTGAACAGCCACAAGTCTGTCTCCTGAGGACTTGAGGCTCCTGCAAGTGGCCAGAGCGCATACCATTTTCTTAAGCACAAAGTGTCCTGAGAATGTGTCAATAAACAATTTTAAATCATGATGGGGGCGCAAAAAGTGTTTGTGTTAGGCTCGTTTGTGTTAGATGATGTTTCTGCAGACCTCTGGACGAGCTGCAGTTGAAACTCAACACTCGACAGTCTCTCTTTATGAGCGTTTCCAGCAGGGCTTGACATTAACACCCGATTTTAATTAATCTTTTGCACCCATGCAGCACTTTTTTATATACAAGAAGAAGCTACTCTTTTAATGTCTTTATCTTAATGGACCACACATTTTCAAAAAAAGAGCTTTACACAAAAGCTTATCAGAGCTAATGATAATATTAGTAAATTTTATCACGCCACGGTCAACTTTAATCTTAAAAGGTAATTTCCCAACAACAAAATGTGGCTAGTGAAAATGCTACGTGGCTGTAACTTTGGAAAAGCTAGCCACATTGGCTAGAGAGCAAAAAAGTCAAGCCCTGGTTACAAGATATATATACTTTAAATATTTTGACAGCCACATACAGACAGGTAGAGACAGACAGACAGACAGGGACAGGTAATCAGACTGACCAGCCTCCAGACAGGGCTCCTGTTTCTCAAAGTATTCTGGGGCCATGATCTTCAACAGTGAGTGGAAGAAGGTCACATAGGGCAGCTTACTGATCAGGACCAGAGACTGACGAGACGTAGAAACACATAGAGAAAATTTATATTCACATGTTTTTAAAACCACCATTTAATATGACATCAGTGTTTTCTGTTAAAACTGCATCTGCTGAACATTTCTGCTCTCAAGTTTGAATGGCTTTTTGAAATACCCCAAAGGTTTTCTTTTTCATTACCGGCACTGCAACAGATTGTTATATTTCATTATTGATTAATCTCTCAATGATATCATTCATATAAAAACAGAGTAAAGCAGCAAAACCTCACTTTTAAGAAGAAGGAAAAAACAAATGTTTGACATCTTTACCTGATAAATTACTTTCATGATAAAGCGATTATGGAAACTGTTTTAAATTCATGCTGTTGATTGACTTGAAAAAGATCTTTACATATTATACCTCTATATTACAACTTAATAGATTAACAGACTGATTAATTAGTCTTGTCCTATTCTACATTGATGGTTCGACGTTTTCGGTGTGTTGAAGCTGAACTGCAGTCTCGTCACTGACCTTCTGGAAGTATCCTCTCTTCAAGGATTTGTCTCGCACCTGACGGAAGTACACGTAACCATAGTAATGGCCCTGTTCTCTCTGCAAAGCACACAACAACATATAAATCAACATAACTTCTATCACTAAACCAAACGATTCAGATGTGGGTCACATGCTTTGCTGCACGTTTATAAATGTGGGTCTGTAGTGCTGTGTAGGGATGTCACAGAAATTTAAGTAGTAGAAAACACAAATCTCAATACAAATTTGATACGACGGGAAAAAACAAACAATAAATCAACATACACTTTTAATAAAAACATCTGAACATAAAACAAGTAACAGCATTATGAATTGACATTTGACAACAAATGTCAATTCATAATGCAATTTACCACTGTGCATACTTAATTTTCCTAAACTCTCTCACTATCTATACTGGCAGTGGAATAAAAACCAGTAAAGTTGATGATTAAAATGGATTGCACTGCAGTTATTAGATGGTTCCTAACTCTGCATACAGTAGCGTCCGACAGACATTCAGTTCTTGGCGCTGCAAACATCGTCAACTTTGGTGATTTTCAGGTGATCAAAACGGTAAAACGTCTGCCTAATTAGCTCTCCAACTTGACCAACCTTCAGACATGGCGGTGCGTCCCGGTCGGTGTTTTCCAGGAAGCAGCCTAGCGACGACTTCCTGTTCGATCCCTGACGAAAGCGGAAGCAGAACTGGGTGTCGCCAAGGCAACCTGAGAAAACAGCAGAGTGATTGTGTGGTTGCTATGGGAACACCTGAGCTGTGTCTCAATTCACGTCCTACCTTACTTACACTGGCTATTTTGAGTGAATTCACAGAGACAAGTATGGGAAAATGCAGTGCACTGTGTGTGGAGCGCTGGACACTTCTGACCCTCAACAGTCGCCATCTTGGCTATGTGGCAGAAGGTGAGGGACGACCAAAGAATTCAAACTTGTGAAAATGGCGGCCGAGGAAGCTGCAGCTGTTGCGCTAGTGCTTTCATTTTTATTAATTTATAATAATGTTTCATGTTTTAATATGTTTATATTTTATTATTCATATAATATGAATATAATATTATGCATACATTTTATTTGACTTCTATTTTACTTCTATTAGCTAGTTTTGTGTATTTGGCGTCGAGAGAGGAAAGAATTAAATCACAACTATAATTGTCAAGAATGACACAATACAGTCAGAGACTTTTATTTCAAAACAAAAAATAAAACATCTAATTAAATACAGCTCAGAGTCTCAAACTGACATGCCAACTATTCTAGCCAGTCACTCCCAGTCTGCAGGGGACCAAACACAAAGCTCTCAAACTGACTCTGTAAACTATTAAACCAAAATTAAAAGTCACTCTAAAAACAAAGCCGTTATTGTGCATTTCCTCCACAAATGGTTAGTATTTCAAGAGAAGTTCAGACGACTGGTACCAAAACATTTGTAAGCTTTCAACAGTTTCAACATGTTGGCCATCAAGAACAACAAGTCATCAGATCATTTCTTTACTCTTATCAACATTAACATCCAAACTGCCCTTTTTGCAACTCGCCAGAGGATCTTGGGTTTGGCTTAACTTAAAGGAGCTGTAAGCAACACTCAGTGCCACTAGAATGCACTAGAGCACCAGCATCTCAGACCAAAACAAACCTACTCTACAGCCAACCAGACTCTAATGAGAAAACAGTAATTTTAAGATCGTAAAAAACACTTCATTCAAACTGGACTAAAACAAAATAAAACTCACCAAAGTTGTCTTCGTTAGTCTTTCCACTGTTACAACAATTACCAACTCTGGTTTGGTAAAAATAAGCACTTAATTATACTATAATATATATATATGCCTTAGCCATGAAACAGGCTACAACTGTTGCAACATAAACCTTGGGGACAAATGCACCTGTCAAAGTAGCACACATCCACAAAAAGTGCAACGTGACAAGATTATGGAAAGAATCTCTACAGAGATAGACCTATCAGTAGATTGTTATATTGCTCTCCCTAGCCACCAGACTACATTGAAAAAAAACAAACCCAAACCTACAGCCAACAGGACTCATTTGCGAATAACAGAAAAATTTTATCTTACAGAACATCGTTAAACAAACTTTATTCAAATTGGACAGAAACAATAATAAACTCGCTAAAACCATCTTTGTTAGACTTTTCACAATCACCAACTATGTGACGTCAGTCTCTGCCCACAGACACCATTACAAAAATTATGAAATTAAACATAAAATTATTATTATTATTATTATTATTATTAACTGCTGTATTAATGTTGAGAATCTTATATACAAAACTTTTAAGAGATGTTTTCTGAGCTTGAACAGCAATGCTCTGGGTGAGATATGCAGCTGTGTTCATACTGCTGTTGGTGTGCTTTCTGTCTCCACGGCTGCAGACCTGGGGCGAGTTCAATCTCAAAACATTTTGCACCGGTTTGCAACATTTTTAGATTGAACGACATGTTTCCTTGCAACGTGGGCGTGTCACAGGTGTTACCCAATCAGCTCAGTTGCGACAAATTTGTAAACACAACAGTGTACACAAAAAAGCAGGAAAATTCAGTACGCTTGCGCACACAGCAGGGTGTTCAGGGAACCACCGTTTCCGTTGAAAAAACGTTTTCCTACGTGTTCTCTGCGCTGAACTCCCTGATTGGCAGGGTAATCAGCGGCATGGGACACACCTGGGCCCGGTGTGCCCTGTGCATATAAGCAAGACCAGCAATCAGTCTTGGGTTGGACCTCCTCATCTCACAGCTTCCTTTGTTTGTTTTCTTGTTTTTGTTTTTACAGCACAACATCCATGCAGCACATTTTCACTCATCCACTCCCTACACTACTGACTTTACAGATTCTTCCCACTCATTGGTTTTGCTTATTTTCTTATTAATAAATCACTTTGTTGTTTAGTCTACCCGTGTGTCTCCCGTTTTTGTCCAGTCCCTGAGCCAGGCTGTGACAAAGCAAACCATTTTACTGCTACTGAACACAAACCCACTGCAGACAGCCTTATAAAAGTTATAAATTAGGAACATTTTATTCATTTTAATCTAACATTTTAGAGTGTTTTATAAACTCAGATAACCTATATATACCTAATTGTTTATGATTTTACATTGTATTTGCTTGTATTCAACTGCTACACCTTTGTAAACTACATCAATGGCACCCGTCTGATCACCACTAAAATACATTGAGCTGTTATCTCTGCTAATCCACATGCCTGTTAGCGGAACTGAAAACACAAACATACTTTATTTGTCACATACACATACATGTAGTGAAATTCATCCTCGGCATTTAACCCATCCCTGAAGGGAGCAGTGGGCAGTGGCCACTGTACAGCGCCCTGGGACCAACTCCAGATTGAAATGCAGTTCCAGGTCAAACAGCACTGACTGGAGAACCTGTCTATCAAACCGGAGTACCCGGAGGAAACCCACGCAGACAAGGGGAGAACATGCAAACTCCACACAGAAAGAGGTTCGAACCCAGAACCTTCTTGCTGTGAGGCCTCTGACTCAGTCCAAGCTACAAAATGTGATTTCACTTATGCTGTAGAAAACAGTTGTGATTTCAATGTGCACCAGTCAGCTCTTCAATGTCTTCCCGGTTTCCTCCTGATTTTTGGACAAACAGGAAGAGGAAGCAGGAAAAACAGAGAGGAAATAGGAAGTGCCCAATGAGTCACAGACTCGGCCTTTAACCGCCACATGACCTCGGACATCCTCCAGCCGACGAGCCAGAAAAGGGTGAGTACGCGATAATGATGAAGTTTCATTCCAAACACAAGACACACACACACACACACACACACACACACACACACACTTCTCAGAGCTCAGCCAAGACTCCATGACATCATGCAGTCGAGTTGCGTTCGAGACCACCCAGCGTGCAACCACGGCCATCACAGCTCAGTTTCTCAGCAAGAACGGACTTCACAGGCTCCAGATTCGCTTCATTTTATTTGTGCGTTTCTCTTGACCTCAGTGTGCGTCTGATCCTATAATCCTACCAGCGTTGTCTATAACACTGAGGCAAAACGGACGCAGTGGGGTAAAAAATTAACCACAGCCAGAAGAGTTAGGAAGAAGTGTAAATCACAAGATGTCTGATTTGCTAATAAAGTGACTGATAAGGGCTGTAAAATTATTCTTGCAACAGTCATGATGAGGAATCATTTTTGGATTCCACTATTGTTTAAATTATCTGCAGATTTTCTTAAATAACTGTTAATCCAATGGGCCTAAATGAACATTAAAAAGGTCAGAGCCAGTAAGATAGTCAGTGTACTATCATACAACACAAAGAAAAGCAGCAAATGTTCACAACTAAGAAGCTGGAACCGGAGAAATTTTTGCTTAAAAAAAAGATTAAACGGTGAAGCGATTAGTAAAATTGTCTGCAATTAATTTTCTATTGACTACAACTATTGACTGATTAATCTACTAATTGTTACAGCTCTAGAAACAGAATGCCAACCACAGACCAGTGTCTGGCCCCATTTAGACCTGCATTAATTCACAGCCAACAGACACTGAGAAACATCATCATCCTGCTGGAGTCCGCGTTTGCTTCGACCCGTTGAGTGCAAGTTCCGATACTTGCTCTCGTTTCAGCTCTGTTTTGGCCTCCACCAACTCTCTTTAGGCTTTCCTCTTCCTTCTTCAGCAGCTAGTCTCTAATAACTGGGTCTCTCTCCTGTTTGGTGCTGGGCAGGTGGATTACAGTGAGACTGTTTGCTGAAAACACTGAGACTGCATCATAAAGTAAATTTGTGGTACAACCATGATTAGGAACTACAAGAGGCTAAAAAACTCTGTAGAGATGCAGAGCCGGTGACATCTGACAAGGTATGCAGTCTTTTGATCCATTCTTCCTATACAAAATATCAATTTATGCAGCTTTAAGTATTAGTGCTTATTGACGTTATTTTCATGTTGGGGGTTAATTATTTGCCACAGCATTCAAGTACAGCATAACTATGGTGTTTTGTTGCATACGATGAACCAATAATCCCTGTACAAAATATTCAAGATTATTTTTATATGCTATAATCGTGCTAACATATCAAAAGATAGAGAGCTCTACTTTGAAACAGTGCAAGACGTTCATATGCGGTGTCAGAATTCAGACCTTAATCTAACTAAATGCTTTGATGGTTGAGCCTTTGTTGGGTTAAAGATGTTTTTAATGTCTGCTAGTTTGAAACCAATAGTGAGAATCCTTTGTTGTTTTATTCTATTCCTATCTGATGTGACTGTTAAGACGTTAAAGCTGAGAGTGAGACCTTAAAACTATAAATCCTGTGTGCTGAAGAGACAACTCAGCAAATTATGTGCAACCACTTCTTTCTGAACGCACTGAATTCTCTCGATTCCTAATGAGAATCAAAGATACTTAAAGAAAAATGATTTAGATGTGAGAATGAATTACGCTGGACAGAGATGCATATCTGCATTGTAATATATCTCTCTGACACAGACCTACATTATACTATAGTAGCCCTGTAAGTACTCTGTTGTAACTCTGTCCATACAGCAGGTTCGTCAGCTCGACTGCCTGCTGACTCACAACTGCAAACAAACTTACACACACTTGGTGTTAGTGCACATGTGAGCGTGAATACCAATCCCTACCCTTCACTTCGTCTTCTGTCTAGTGTTACACAGTTAAAGTGTGTTAGCTTATTTGCAGGGTAACCAGAGGAAACCAGAGCTTCCAGGTTACGTTCCAAAAACAAGACAATCTCATTCAGAATCACAACAATAATTGTATTGCAATTTACTAAAAATCCAGCCCTTCAACATCGTGTTGGCGGCTCCTGAGATACTTGCGTTTAAACTTCTCTCTCCATCTCTCTTTTTTCATTCTAAACACAACTACAACTCTGACTTTTTTTTTGTACGTTAAAAGTTTGTCTTTGAGGAGAGAAAACAGTGCATGATTATCCCCATTTGTATAATTCATGGCATTCCACCCTTCTCTCTATTTGAGCAAGCTTTTCGCCTTCGTGTGACTGTTCACACCAGGCGGAAACACTTTAGATGTGTTATGGCGACACATTGTACAAACATGTTTGTTTGGATATTAATACAACAGCCCTGCAATTAATCCAACCTACATGATGGTTATAATGTTAAAAACTTTGTTTAGAGACTGAAAACAGGAACTCACCTGAGTTGGAGTCAGGAAAGGAGAGGTAACAGATGCTTGTTTTCTGAAAGGAAAAATTTTAAGTTTTTTTTGTCCCTTTTTATCGTGTCATCTCAGACAATGCAGTGATTTATAGATGCAAAACATATAACACAAAACAGATAACAAAACAGTAGGAGATCAATGCTTATTATTACAAGGAACATAATTTTTTTTGCAAATAATCCATCAAACTCTGGCCCACTTCTTCTAGGATTTAATGTACATGTATCTTAAAAATTTACTCTTCTTTCAATCAAAAATCTAAATCTGACTCACCTCTTTCTCTGACAGTTTTGAATGATGAGGATAAATAACCTGGAAGACAGACGAAGAGAGTTACTACACCGCAGGAGCTCATCAACCCACATCTAAAAGCTGTGTTCAGTTTCTGTGTAACAAAACATCAGCACCTTTTCATCGCCAGATTCACCAACATTTGTCTATCGTAGGTCACTAAGTTCATTAGGTTCTGTAACTGCTACATGCAATTTGATGCACTTGAGTTGGCAGTCGCTGCAATATACCATTTTTTTAACTTTTGAGATATGGTATCACTGAATAGAACCTTATTAACACTGGCAGCGTATTGTATTGATTCTATATCCCAAACTCCTGCGATAAACAACAGGTGTTTGTTCTGTTAGTCCAGTGGGATTCAAACCTTCTCATCCCAGTCACGCCATGCTGAACAAAGTTAAACGCCTGATACATTTTATCGTGTGTGTCTCTGTCTGAGGAAGAGTTTCAGCTAAATGCATCCATGTGAAATAGCAGCTGAAGCAGTGGCTGTCGGGACAGACTAACTCCAGAGAAGGAGACACACACAAATCACATTGGCTACGAAAAAAAACAATAACAGGGAATGAAATCGTTATGCTACACTAAAAAATATTCTGCTGTTTTCAGTGGCGTTTGTGTGGAAGCATGTCAGCACTGTTAACAACGCTCAGATTCATGGAGAGGTTTGTGTGCTCCAGTCCAGGAAATAGTCTGAGCCTTTGATAACTGCTAACTTAGGCATTTTTAGCTGCCATGTAGAGGGGTATTACATGACACATCTGTCCCCGGCGGGTCCTTCTGTCTCACCTCCACAGCTTGCCCCAGCTCCAAGTCGAAGCCGACCACACAGATGCAGTGCAGCCAGGCAGAGAAGCGGTCCCAGGGCAGCAGGAGAGCCTCCTCCGGCTCATCGTCGCCTCCGGGCCCGGGGGGCAGAGTTATCTCCTCGGCCGGGGAGATGCTACTAGCGTCTTGGTCGTCTAGATCCTCCGGCTCTTCGACCTGCTCCCCCAGCTCCTCCGGGCCTTGCAGAGCCATAGCGACGGCCCGACACTCGGACGCTCTGGAGAATGTTTTCTTAAATAAGTTTACTAAGTTACAATTTCAAGTAACTGTCCCTCAAACAATAACAGAAGGAAGGCAGCACTGCAGAAAGTAGCCAGTTAGCTAGCTCTCAGGAGAAGCTGACATACGACGTGCTGACGCCATCACGTAAATTTGTCCCTGAGTTGCATTCATGTTCAGAAAGGAGCTCCGTAAACCGGACCGTCGAAGACCATTTTCACAAGGAAGAAATCATTAAAAAAGGTAAAGTTAGAAATGATGAAATTAAAAGGCACTCATAGTAAATTAGAATTCTGAAATGATAAACCAAATTTTGTACTTTCACAGTACAAAAAGCTATTTTCTAAGTCATATTAATGAGGCAAACAACCAAACAGTAATGAGAAATATTATATTATTATTAAGCACTTATTTGATCATATTTATAAGATACCTAGTCATCAATTTGGGCTTGTAAATCAAAGTTTTGTCTTTCTTAATCAAAAATAATGAGATAATCTTAATGTTATAGATATCTTGAGAAGTCACAGAAAAACTTGCATAGTAAATGTCATCGTTTTGATTTCTTTAATCAAAGGTTAATTTAGGAATCAAATAGAGTGACTCAACTCAAAATCCATCCACTGTGGAAATGGATATGCAGTTGAAAGCACAAGAAAAAGCTAAATTAATATTCTTATTATAAGCTTTATTTAACCAGGAGTGTCCCATTGCGATTAAAACTCAAGGGTGACCTGGCCAAGAGAGGCAGCAGCGCAAATTAAAAACATATAGGTACAGACAGATAGCACAGGAGACCAGCATAGTGAGCTCACATTTCAAAGGCGAATAGATTCAAAGGATTTAAAGCAAATAAGGAGAATAGTGCACAGAGTTTTAAGTCCTTTTGCAACGTATTCCACACCGAGGGTGCAGAATACACGAAGGCCCTTTCTCCAGTTTCCTTACGGATATTTGTAACAGAAAGCATAAAGAAGTCATGAGAATGCAAAGAGTGCTGCACATAGTAGCAGACCAAGAAATGCCTTATGGTGTACTAATGACAGGCTGGCAGGCTGAGCTTTACAACTGGTAAAGAACCTCAAGGATGCATGATCATCCTGTGTCAAACATACGAAGACTCTGTCCAGAGGTGTATATAAAATCATCATAATATATAAGATGATCATAATGATAAAGTATATTTGTAATTTTTAAATTGGTAGTTATTTTTATGTAAGTGTGCTATGTTTAGACTGACCTTTTGGGCCCAAATCATTGTCACATTTCAAGATATTCAGCAAACCTGTTCTGCTGGATCTGCGTTCTTCTCCTTCACAATGAGTTCAACGTCACTGAATGAATTAGTTCTTCAATTAAAGCCTGATTCTCAGTCTGAGTCAGGAACAAGGCATTAAATCAGCTTTATCTAAATCCTTTAATAGCACCATCTCTGAGCAAGCAGATGGATGAATCAGAGTAGGGGTGCTCACAGAGGGAGGGTTTCACCCGCTGCTGACCTAAGATGTGACACAAATCCACCTTATTAAAGGTAAATGGATGGAACAAAAAATAAAATAAAGAGCCAGAACTTCCCTGGTCTGATTAAGCAAATCAATCAGATTTATTTCCAGAAAAAATATGCATGATTTTGATGTTTTTATTTTTTGTTGGTTTGTATAGTTTAGAGAATCAATATTAAATTTATGTTGACATGACAAAAAAACTTGAACAAACAAATGAAACACAATATAAATAAATATATAACTGTATAAATTAATGGACAATAAAAAAAAACACTGCCAAATAGTTAAATAAATATTAGACAAAAAGCAACATGTAATATCACACAATTGTCCGCTAAAACTTTAAAATGCAAACTCTCTTTATTGCTGAACTAATAAAGCTACTAATGAACTCAAGAGTAATGTCGCAGAGTGCTTAACTTGTGTGAGTTTATTAAGATACAGAACAACAAACCATAGTATAAACATTTCTTTTGATAAAAAGTCTTTTAGTGTGTGTTTTTAGTCTTTAATGTGAGTATCACCAACACACAGCCGCTGTGACTCTGTGGAGTCAAACTGGGCTAAGAAGCTAAATACAGTAAGATGCTGTTAAATCTTAAATAATAGTCAGACTGTTAGTGACAGCTGGTCCCCTGCACGCTCTGTGGGAGGGCTGGGCGTGGCTGCAGGGACTATAGGATCAGGATCTATACCATGACCATGACCAAAACATGGACCAGGTTGCTTCATCCTGGTTTCGTCCTTCACTGTGTTTGGATCAGACTGATGATCCTACATCAATCCTCAGGAAGCTCAGACCTGCAAAGACCTCCAGCAGGACTACATGCCCATATATATAATTAAAGAAACTTGTTAGCTCAGATATTGAGTGAGGACAGGCTACTCCACCTATTATTTACACATGGTTGTGAATAAAATACAGTAAGAGGGACACAGAAAAGAAAAGTGAATAGTAAAGAAGAGTTGAAATGAATAGTTTGTAATTTTGGGAAATGGGATAATTTGTTTTCTTGATGAGAGGCTTGATAACGCTCTCACATGTGCAGGTCAAATATGAAGCTACAGTCAGCATCCAGAAAGAATGAAAGTGGTAGGAAAAAGCTGGTTCAGTCCAAATGTGACAAAATCTCCCTACCAGCACTTCTAAAGGAGCAACTTCTTGAAGTAATGTCATCGAGGCAAGCAGCAGCAGACACTCCCAAGCTGCTGTTTCTCAGCCAGGAAGTGGTTCAGTACGTAACCATTTATAAAACCACAAGATGTTGTTTTAACACTTTGCTTTTTGTATGTTTTTTTTACATTGTAAAAAACACTTTTTTAGCTGTCTATTGTTTTTTTTTTCTTACGCCTGTCTGTCCCCTGTCTTTAATGTTATAACTGTTATAACAATTTCTTACTTTTCCATGAACAAAAACTCAACTAGATTTTTTCGAGGCAGCCCAGTGTAGTAGCCTACCAAACCATGTATACTCAAGATGGGGAACTTCTTAATGAACATTTTATCTATGCATGACTCTACCTAGCCTGACAAACAAAATGTTCGGAACATGTTTTGATGGACGAAACTGGAACATTAATAATTACTTATGAAAGTTTTTTGTTTTGTCTCCTGTTAAATGAGGACTGAATAAACCAAAATGAGCAGCAGTGATGCCTTGTGGTGTTTTATCCTCCCACACTTAACTGCTCTACTGTCTCGTCGCAACATTGATTTGGTCTCAGCTGTCGGTTCACCAGAACACAGCAGGGACGTTTCTGGAGCCATAAGCAAAATTTGATCTCCTCACACGTCATCTCCACCCCCACCCTGCTGTCCCAGACCATAAATCAAGTCACCTGGATAAAACCTTACAATGAAACTCTAAAATACTGTCATTGGGCGTTCTCATTGACATTATTACATAATACTGTAGTCCTGGGTGATGCTGGAAAGTTATAGTAGTGGTATTATGAATATGGTCTATACCTAAACGTACTGTAACAACAAGATAGAAAACTAGTTTAAAGGGACGGTCCCTGAGTTTCTTGAAGCAACCACTGGAGCCTCGACTCCCCAAATGCCCTTTCCTTTGAAACCCAACTCTTATGGAAATTACAGAATTGTGGCATCCTGATGGGAAAACCTCTAGAACATGTTTTTGTTAATTGGTTGTTTGTTAAATGTGTGAGAAATAATGAAATGATATCATACAGATGAAAAAAATATAAAAAGCCTTGTTTTACTGCCATCTTAATATTTCTGTTACATTATGGTATTTCGTCAACATTTGCAATACAGTTAAATAGTTCATATGGTTACACAAACTTTACTTTTTGTAGCTCTGAATCTGAAAATCAAAATTGTCTCATGTTTTGCATTGCATAAACAAGTGGAAGTGAGTTTATTTTCAAATATAAATGTAAGTAAGGCTATATGTACGCAATACTGAGGAACCTAATTTCCACCAGGAACAGATGTATTGTTATCATTTGACTAAGTATTTTATCACTTTTTTCATAATTTCCAACTTTTCACCCATTTCCATTGGTGAACGGTAACTAAGTATCTATGAAGATTCTCAGTCATCCAGGTCATAGTTATCCAACGAAGGTTAAAGTCAAGAGCAACTGGACTTGGTTGAA
>JAPMOB010206997.1:0-21719 GCA_029875015.1 Lepomis gibbosus | reverse complement strand
TTTGTATGCTACAGCACAAAATAAGAATATGTTATTTTGGAGGCCAGTGGAAATTCTTCCTCTAAGAAGGGAAAATTGGCCACTAGTCAAAATGTGATTTATATTTTTCAAAATGTTTCCCTTTTTATTGTTTAGCAGATTATTTCTCTGGCTTCCATACCCACATAATGAGGGACGTATGTGTGAGGGCCTCATCCTTCTCTGTCTCTGGGTGCTGAGTAAGACTCACAGACAGGAAGTGAGTGTCTAGTGGGGAATGTGCTGCAGGCTTTCTCTTCTCTCTCTCGTTCTTCCCCTTGAGCATTCAAACACTGCTCTGTTGTTCCAGTTTCCATCAGATCCACTGTGGAGTGGTTGGATTTTCCCTGGTCTTTATCCTGACACTAAAACACAATCCTCACTGTAACCTTCTAACCTAACCAAACCCAGGCAAAAATATTTCTGAAAACAATCAAAGCAATTTGGCTTTTGTATCTTGTAGTACTCACTGCAATTAAAATGACACGAAATCAATTATATACAATCATACATCATTATCTCCATAACTGATCATTTATACAATATGGCAAATATTTTGACTTTCAGGTATATAACTGTGTGTCATTTAATGTCAATATATTTGAGTTATCTAAAGTGAACTAAATTGAAAGAAAAGATGGAAATGCTGGGAACTTGTACACAGACCACTCTTTGGAAAAAATGCAGTAAAGAGTGAAAATCAATAGACAAAATCCTTATTTTGTGAATGTGCCGATCCAGCAATCTTTCTTATTTTGAAGTTGTCGACGTCAGGACAAAAAAGATATGTCCCATTAATTTCAACAAAGTAGAAATGCATTCAATCAGTTCAGTGTGGTTGAACTTTGACCTATGAAATATTAAGACTCTCCAGTTGTCAATTTGAGGGAAAGGATAGGATTGATCAGGAAGTATTGATTATATATATTCTTGTTTATCTACTGTCATGTAGATGCTGGAAAAGGATGTAGGGAAAATAAATGTAAATAAGAGGTGTATCATTCCAACTTGAAGAATTCTAAAGTTAGCATGCTAGCTCCAGCAGGATATGCTTAAAAAAACATGTTATATTATTTCCAATCTTCTTTGCTATTGTTGGGTGTAACACATTTTATATCTGACTATGACAAGACGGTGTGAGTGACTATAATTTCAAATGTGTTTCACCTTTTGAGCAGCACTGCCATATTGCTGCTCACTGTCTAGTGAAAACCATCTATAGTCTCCAAAAGGTCAACTTTTCATGAAACAGGAAAAACAGCCTGGTATAAACATTAAATCCCTGCTGTTATCTAAAAGCTTTAAAAAAGCACCAAATATTGAGATGTGCAGCTTTCACTGGAAAGCAATATGTGATACTGCCTTTGAAAAAATAACAGATAAAAAGCATACTTCTACACCAGTCATTGGTAAGCTATGGTAAGCAGACCAAATAATTTGCTCTGTGCAGCCCAACCTGTTGGGCAAAACAAATAAAGCACATGCCTACATTGATGAAATCTTTTTACCTGTTGCAATGTATAGTACATTTTAATTATTATTTTTTTAAATTAATTAATTAGTTAATCAATAATTACTCCAAGCTTTATGGAAAGCAAACACACGTCAGAACATTTGGTTAGTAATTGAAATGGTTCACTTCACTGAATTTTTCTCTTTACTCTTTTGCTTCCTGCCACCTTCCTGCTCTCTACCCTTTTTCTCTGAAACATGCTGATACAATTAAACAATTCTATTCAACTTTGCTTACGCGTTGAATTCCTTCATCCTGGGCATGATGAAGCTTTCAGGAGCTGTAATATAATTGAGCTTCAGTCGATGGAAAAACCTGTAATTCATTACTCAAGAAAATAAAACTGGGAGTCCTATTTCAACAGTCCGAGTGGAGCTAGAGTGCTGTGACCCATTTCTGTGCTCCTGGAACTGTAAATGGGCTGAAATGAATACCTGTTTTTTTACGTCCCTCAAAGCTCTTTTTCTTCAACCCTTTTCAAAGTGCAGATTTACATTCTGTCTGGTTTGCGGTTGCTATTTTAGAAATGTTTCTTTGGGGGGGCACCACTGACTTACCCCGCACGTGTGTGCACTCACCACACACATAAATGCAGAAACACACACGCATACACACCAACCAGTCCATAACCACTCCCCCCAAGAGCTTTCAGTGTTTATCTTTGGAGAACCTCGGGTTTTGGTTTGTTGTTCTCTCTCCTCATTCAACATCTAGGACAATCTGCCTTTTCTTCACTTGCCTTGATTGGAGAGAAAGCATTTTTCTAAGAGTACTGTTTTGATCTAGTCCTGGCTGTTGCCAGAATATTCTCTTCTCAACAAAAGAAAGAGGGTGGAAGAAAGAACAGGGAAAGTCGTTTTATTTAAGTTAGTCCAAAAGCAGGAATTTCATAAGAGACCCTAACTGAATTATGTTAATTTCCTTAGAGCTGTTCTGTTATGCGTAAAGTACTATGATTGGAGTCATTGGACATATCGTTGGAGATAACTCAGAGGTTGAGTAATCAAGTACATTTATCGAGGGGAGAGTTTTCATCACTAAAACCCTGCACAGATTCCTAATGTTTTTAAAGGAGATATGTATGGCCGTCTGATTGAAATGCTGATGTATGTGAAATGTTTCTCAATTTCCCAATAGGACAATGTAATGTTTACAGTGCAGTTTGGCCTGTTAAGTGAGACTGACTCCCTATGCTCCATGGGGGATCTAACACAGTAGATACCAGGCACCAGGAATGTACAATGTTGTGTAATCACTTGGCAGCATTCACACATGAGAGATGATAACCCAAACATGATACCAACAACAGCTTGATGCTAGATGCCTTATTTCCTGTACTAGATGATCCTACTGCAAAGACTCTTGTTGTGTAAATAAAACTTAATGTGAGGTCATAATGGACATTGTGTTTATGGACAGAGAAAAGCAGTTTAGGCCATAGAGTGTCTCTACAACTTTAAGTCTATTTGTAAAAATTCCTAGACCTTCTCATCCGTGTTACTCCGGGGTCGGTGAGTATAGTTTCTCTGGCAGACTCTTATCTTTGTCTGCTGGAAAGCAACATGTGTCACTTAGTGCATTTATTTGATAGCACAGTTGCTTGGCAACCCTGCAGGAGTCTGCTCTATCCCTTTTGAGTACAGAGGGTGGCTTCTGCACAGCACAGAAAGACTTTGAGAGGTGTTAAATTGTGTGGGTATTAACGTTGTTTACTAAAAGAAAAGTGATAGTGGTTTTAAAGTAAGTTATATTCTTTATTTATTATAGATTTCTGTTCTGTTTGATATGGTGACACATGTGACTTCTGGTGATAACAGGAAGTGTGGTTTAATACTATAGCAAACACTCGAGCAGCTGCTCTGTCTGCAGAGAAACATAGAAATACAAAACAAGAGCAGCGGGTGTAGCCTATCTGTTTTATTGCAGCCAAACAAATCTGTGTTCTTTTAATAAAACAGACAGTCAAAAATAATCTCACGCACTACAGATTCATGCAGAATTAAAGTTGTTAACAGTGAGTGGTGTCAGTGAGATAAAATGAAAAACACTAATGCAGAATCACATGCTGCATTTCTTTCCTGTGACTCCCTCATACATAGGTAGGCTACTGGAATCCAGTAAAGAAATGACAGGAGTGTGCCACTAACAATGAAATTGTAATCACAGCACGTAAATACACTGAAAAAGGCTGATAATAAATAGCTTCATAAATGGGGTGTGAATTCATGGAAATTTTAAGGATTATAGCTTTAAGGAAATACTCATCCCAAAATCATATAACATCTTACATTGCTGGTTGTTTTCTGTTTGAGTAAAATATAATTTGTAAGGAAATCATTTATGATGCAAAATAAAAAATGTTGCACTTCTGCTTCCCTGAACCTTACTGATGTTTAGATACCGCTGTTGTCTTGGTGAAGCTGTTAAAGTGTTTCTGAGGCTCTGGAGTCTTTTGTTTGGATGGTAACTCGTGTAAAGTATGCCGAAGCAGTTCAGAGGGAAATTAAAGTGTTGGCTTTTGTCTGTTTTCATTTATGTCAGCCCTATTCCTGCTAACTGCTTGTCAGATGCAAGGTGATGCACTTGTGGAAACATCCTGTCTTTGAAGTGAGGCGTTTAGGTTTGATTGATGAGAACAGCCCCCATCACTGGATAACAACCTGACTGAAGGCTATTGATTGTACTGAATGTTTCCTTTATAGTCTAAACTTGTTTATTTACCTTTCTCACTGTGTGTGTGTGACATTGACAGAGTCCAGTGATGTAAAGATCTATACTGTAAAACATTTACATTTTGTCAACCATCCAAAGATTTTGCTGCCCTATTTATATAGAGGTAGCTGTTACTTTTTAATATTTGTGTTTGTATCAGGCTTTGACAGTGTTACAGACATATCATTGACCATATTCAGCAATACTGGATTTACAGAACTAGTGCAATGTGGTTAGGTATTTAATCACTTGATTAGCCAAATACTCTATTTAACTTCCAGGAAATATACTATATCAAGTTATATATGCCAGTAATATGAAATTATATTAACTCTGATAGAAGATGTTACCATTTCACCTACCCTAAGAAACATTTAGACACATTTTTATCTCTGGCTGTTACACAGAAAAAACTATTGATGTTAAACTTAAAAGTAGATGGAATGTTGGTTGCAGAAAATAATCTGAATCTAAGTTGAAAAAATGTATTATCCTGTCTTGGTCAGACCTAAAGACATCCCATCTGTACAGTAGAGTGAAAATGCATGTGGCATGTTTTTAATACACATGGTTGCTTATCCAGGGAGTTTGTTTCATTGCGTTTGTATTCATGTTTTGCTACTACTCCCTGAGGCCCTCTCGTTAGCTACATGTTTAATCAGCTGAGAGCGGCTGCTCGCTCTAGAGGGAGGGACACAGGAGAGCTTTTTTAGAAAAAAACCCATCATGCTGTCCCGCTCTTTTCATAAAATATAGGAAATGTAGTTCCTTCAATAGCCGTTGTCCTCTTTGCCAGGGGGCTTCGTGGGTCTGGCTTTAATATTAATCTGTCTCACTTTAGTAAAGGCATGTGAGCAGACGGTGGACTGAGATGTCAAACTTTTCCTAGATTAGAGTTGTCATTTGTTATGAAATCTTATCCAGGGGAAATAGAACTTTCTCATTTTAATGCTTGCATAGACTTTTCTGTGACTGTCAAGTTTCACCTTAAGTCTTCCTGTGATTATTGCCAGTGCAGAGGATTTTGTCTAAGCAGCATTGCAGTTTAGAGACTTAACTGGTGCCTTTTTAGGGTCTCCCTTTGCTCTTTGTAATCTAAAAAGATCCTGTCTTTATAGAAAACATTAAGGATTTTGCTTGATAATTCTGGCACAGCACAAATATTTTAGTAACCAGGTGTATGAACTCACCATTTTATTATTTGGGGATTACTGAATGACTGATAATAGTGTGTTCAACATAAACTGATATTGGCTTATATCTGAGCTATGAAGTATTTTCCCTCCAGTTGTTTTTGGAAGTCATTGTGAATTTGTCAGATCTAATTTGGCTTATTACTTGAAACGAGGTAATGGTGAACATTTTGATGCCTTCATTTGGTTTATTAGGACCTATGTGTCCATTGTTTGCGTGATTGTTGTGTGTGGATTGAAGCCATAACTGTAGAAATCAACGCTGTTTACATTCCTTCAGGGTCAAAACAGCGGAATCTCCCAGAAAGTTAGTCTCTCCACAAAATAATGGATACCAGACCAATGTTCTATCTGCCAGTGTTGAGTCCTTGATGCCTATCACTGCAACCTCTCTCAGTTCTTTACATGCAGTGACAGTAATTAGATACATTAAATAATAATTATATGGAGAGAATTGGAGGGTGTGGATCTGATTAACTGTAATAACGATCATGTTTACTTTGTCAAATTAATAGACAGTGAAGATAACTGCTCTAAATTAGTGCCACATTATTTGCTCCATATTTTCAAAAAACACCAGACAACTGATTTGATTGCAACATGTGATCTGTGCTCAGGGGTATTGTGTCATTTTTCAGCTGTGATGCCTTTACAGTCTGCTGTGCCGGGAGGGAGGAGTGCTGCATTGTCCTGGTGTAACCTGGGCTGTACAAACACTATCAGACCATTTTAGCACTTGAGAAACAAATGAAACAATGTATCTTATATGAATCAGAGCTGCTAAATGCTGAGAAATATAGTTTAAGGAAGGCCTATAATTTAAATTGGGTTTTTTGGTGGGCAGAGAAAATATAATGAGCTATACATTTTTGTGGTGAATTGCCTCTTGATTCTTTGAGAAAAGGGACAAAGCCGAATGTAAAATGTTTTTGCTTCTTCCCTTCTAATATTATGTTGCTGGCAAATTATATCTACAAGACAAACAAGCAGACATGAATGTTGTGTGGAAGGGAATGTGAATTTCTAAACCACCATATTTGAATTTGGTGGTTTCCTGCATGGAAACGGTTGGCAGCTAGCCGCTGCATTTCAAATCTCAGATGCACCCTTGTGCACCAACAAAATGGTCAATAGTGATCAAAGAATATATGCAACTTATAGTCAGTTGACTAAAACATCCAAAACCATCACAGCTTTTTTTTTAAATGATCTAATTTTAGGTAGCCAGTCAGTTTAATTGCCATTTTCACAAAATTATTATTAGTCACATGTTTATATTAGCTATTTTGTGTTTAGGAGGTGGCTTATTTTGCTCTAACCAATCAGTGAGTAACTTATCCGTATTGTCTACATAATTTTCAGTTGACACAGAACCTGTGATTGTGGGTAGTGGTTGTAAGGAGCAGCTACCTTAAGAGTACTCCACCGATTTTAGCATTACACTCCTAAAACACTGTCGTAGAACAAAAATCGATGCAGCAGAGGGGGGTGTATGTAATCTATTTTGTTCCACACATTGTTCTTTCTTGTCAAAGCATGGCACCTATATTATCCACAATGCAACTCAACCCCCAGCAGTTTAGTTGGTGTTGTGTGGGTTATGCTAGCCTCGGATGTTTTACATTTTCAAACTTGTTTTCTGACCCAACAGATGCTGGCTTAAGTAACCTCACTTGAGGCCATTTATCAGACTTTGAGCAACTACCTCTGGAGCCACAAAAGGCTTTATACAACTTTTTTCACAAATGCAACAGTTCAAATTTGCTCTGTTTTGTGTCACATGTATGGATATTACCTAATTGAAATGGCACCGAGATGCTATTTGCTTGGAAGCGCAGTTGGGGGTAAATTTCACCATTGGCGAATAATTTCAGAATTGCATGGTTTCTTTTTGTCTTAATTGTGTAGGTTGAGCAGCCGCAAAAGCTGAGCAATCCTTTTGAGTTTTTATTTTCTCTATCTTTGCTATAAATTAATTTCATTATTAAGTATTCCTCAATTAACTTGTTTTTGAGCATCACAAATCCTTATTATTTTCTTTATCTTTGAATAAAAAAAATACACACACTTCTCAACTCAGCATGGCTGCTTTTGCACATCCGATGCACGCAGGTCTTATTTCACAATTGTACCTAAGATTGTTTTTGATATCTCACTAAAGCTTACTGGACATAACATTGGGTAAAGGTTTACTGGTGGGGCTCTAATACAATGTGCTGGAGGTTTCCCCCTCAATACCTGATTACAGGGGTCGCGTGACCAAAGCATGACGGCTCATCAAGGAGCTGGGCAAAGTGCTTCCCATGCCATCTATAAAGAGATACATGAGGGCACGCCCCACCTCCAAAAGCATATTACAGAGGCAATAGGCAGGGATAAAAAAATCTAAAGGCAGCCACCACCCTTCCACAAGAGGACATCAGGCAAAAGGAAGAGGAAGAGATGCAAGATTTGCCCTGCTGCCAAAGGCAAAAGTCATCAGTTGGCATTCCCAGTGCACAGGCCTGTTGTTATTTGTAAAGCATGTAAACACTGAGATGTCAATTTGCGCAATACCCATATAATTTTATTTTCTTTCATTCTGTCACATTCACCACAGTTAACTACAGTTACAGTACAGTTAGACTACAGGTCAGTATCAGGGTCATCCGTTATCATGTGTACATTATCTGAGACAAAGTAACACATACGCATAATTTAAAAATGTTTGTTCAAGTTGTTAAAGTAGCTACTAGCTAGTGCCTTACAGCAAATACAGTACAGAATTCAAGTCAAACCGGTGCAGATGTAGAATATGTGATATGTAGTGTCAGACCATCTGCGTCCGTATGGTTACATGTCCTAGTGGTCATAGGATGCCCTGCTGTATCTCTCCTGTCTCTGCTTTGAGTTATTCTACGCCTGTTAACATGCTACACATGTGCCAACAGGATGTTATGCTCTCAACACATGGCTCATGTTTTCACTCATGTTTTCTATATCAGATTCCTTTCAGCTCCTTGCACTCACATGCCAAAACTGTTGTTGCACTGTTTGTGTTAGTATTTGGTTGTTGGATGTAGTATTTTCTTTGCATTTATTTCTTTATTTCTCTTGAATCCTGTCTTTTTACTTCTTATTTTACCTTATATTTTGATTCTGACGTCACAGTTTTGACTTAAATATCTGAAAATCTAACACTTTTGACATAGTACCACAGGGAAGTTGTATTGTTTAGTTTGTGTATTTTAATTTATCAGTTGGCTTCATAGACTAGTTAGAATTAAAAGGAAAAAGCTGCCATTTGTCATGTTCATATGTCCCACTAGAGATGGTAAAGGAAATGCATAAATGAGATGTGCAGAAATCAGTATACAGTGTATCTTTTATATGTGCATTTATGCATAAGATTAGAGGAGATTGCATGTTTTTTTTAATATATTGAAGTTTGCAATTTCCTGTTTATATGGAATTAAGAATTTAATGAATAAATGCTCCCTTTAAATTTCATTTATCTTTGGCTGCAGCTGAAATGGAATATGAATTCACCTTAAAAGTGTTATCGAACAAGTATTAAAATGTAGTTATAATGCCAATGCTACCTGCACCCAGTTGGTGGTGTTTGTTGTGTAATTACTTGGCCTACTTGTTGTAGTTTCTGCTGAGCGTGACAGATGCAGTAGGTACACATAGTCAATCTGTCACTTTGCCCGACAGCATCCCTATGACTCAGGCAGACGCACAGTAGAAGTTGTTTTTTCTTTTTTCTTCTCAGTAAATGTTTTCTCTATGAATAATAAGAGACTTCTGTTACATATCCAGTGAGTTTACAAATCAATGGCAGTTCAAGTGAAACATGTAATAACATGTACTGTGTGATTAAAAGTATCATGTTATATAGTTATTATTGTCCACATGGAAATTACATGTTTGTAAGTAGCATTTTAATTGGCTTACCTTGTTCCCTGTTTTATATCTGTCTCATTAATTTGCCACTGACAGAGACTTCACCTTTGGGATTTACATTTGTTTAGATGATAAAAGAATAATGGGACCACAGAGAAGGGTGACCTGCTCTACTAGAAAGATTTTTAGTAGACAAATGGAAGACAATGTTAGATGTTAATGCATTTCTTTTTGTTTGTCTTAGTTCTTACAGGAAACGCAAGCCAGGCCACCTAAAAAAAAACCCGAGCATTTCAGCCAGTGTTCCCCATCATTCTACATCAAAGCTGGATGTTATCTGAACTAAATATTCGATGCAAACACCTCTTGCATAAAGATGAACCAAATATATATGCTTTTGTGTCAATGCAGGACAGATTGCTGGCATTTTATCCTCAGCTAGAGCCATAATTAGGCCTGCCACTAACAGTCATTCTCAATGTCAGTTAATCTGTTGATCATTTTTTGATTTTTTTTATCTTAGAAATGTATATTACAGGGTACAAGGTAGTTTGTTGAAATGAAGATTTATAGTCCCTTCATGCTGCACACACTGAACTTAATAGATAATTAATTAAAATATGGTAACATGAAATAAATAAAACATTAAATGATATATTCTACAGTTATTTAAATGCATATATACATACACGTATACACACAGAACTTTACGCAGTGTTTTTTTTTTTCAGATTTGCGCAGGTGGAGAATGTAAACCAGCAACAAGATGAAAATATGGTTTTCATCTTCAGTCTGACATTTGGGAAACAGTATACATTTTGAGCACAAAGCATCATCGATGTCAAATTCATGAACTCTGTCGGCTCGGAACACGGTCCACCTGTATTGTTGATGGAGCAGGTCTCTGTAAAGATGTGAGCAACAACGGTCTCTGATTTCCATTGCTTAGCCAACCTGAATCTATTTTGTCCAGACCAGACCTTTTAGGAGCAACTTGAAGTCCAAATCTTGCTTATATGACAAGTATTATGTGTAAGTACTTGTCTACTTTCAGCAGCTTAAATTCTTAATCTTAAAAATGTAAACATTTTGTATTTAATTTGAGTTTTAAAAAACTGTGACCGAAGCTGTGTGTTTACCTAATAAATGACTTATACAAACAACCAGTTATCAAAATCATAGATTAGTTTTCTTTTGAACCCCTAAATAAAATGTTTCAGCTAAAGCTAAAAATGTTTATTTTAAAGTGTTCAGTCCACATTAGTATTTATGGCTAGCTGCATTCCATGTCCATTGTCGTCACAATTTATGTGCGGCATTTGGCTGTACGCCCGTGTGCAGCCACTTGGTAAAATTACTGTCTCAAAAAATCAGAGGCTCTTAAACCAGCTAAAGAGGCGTTGTTGCTTTAGCTACTTTGTTATTTCCCCATGTGTGACACTTTCCATCTGTGTTCTCTTCTGTTGGAGTCACAGCAGTTGGAGTTTTCTTTGACAACTGTGTTTCCAATGCCGATGATGTGATTAGAACATTGGCACTGTTGGATTTGTCATAGCTCAATTGATTGGCAGTCTGTTTCTTTGCTTTACTTTATGGGTGAAGTATTGAATTGGGCATTGTCTTGTTTAAATTGATGCTTTGAGGATACAAAAGACAGAAGTGTGATAGCTGGTGGTTAGAATAATTATTTCATTTCATTCTTAGATTTCCTTTTTGTTTTTCCTCTGTTTTAAATGATGAACCAACGAGAAGCCAGAATTCATCTATTGTCAGTATAATGGGGTGGTGAGTGTTTGATGTGCATAAATTTCATCTGAAATGGACTTACTTGTTGAGCCAAGGCAGACCAGTCTCCCTGTCTTTATGAACTGTGGCCTGGACTTGTTTACTGCACAAGTACAAACACTGAAATGCTCATGATGTATCGCCACAGGCCATAATGTTGGATATGGTTGAAAATGAAACTATCTTCAGTGAGGGTTTTTCATTTTCTGTGTTTGTGCTTTGAAAAGTGATGGTGCCTTTCAAATTCAGGTTTCACATTGTGATCTTCATCAGTATTATGTGCACTGCAGGCATTATGTACTTTTTAAAGGAACAGATTTTATATGTGTAAGGACATTTTACTTCAGATTTTAGATTCTGCTAAACATAGCAATCAAAAACATGTTAGGTAGGTTCTCCAGTCAGTGTCATTTGACCTGGCATGGCATTTCAATCTGGAGTTGGTCCTCGGGCGCTGTACAGTAGCTGCCCACTGCTCCCTTCAGGGATGGGTTAAAAGCAGAGGATGAATTTTGTTATGTATGTGTATGTGACAATAAAGTACGTTCTTCTTCTGTTAGCTGGTTACAGCAATGACATATTTTCATTTAGAGCAGCAATCAATTTTTTTGCTGTGTAGTGTGTGTATGTGTGTAGGGCTGTAAGTAACGACTTTTCGTTATTGATTTAGTAGTAATAAGCCAATTATTTTCTCGACGAAAATTTTCTCGTTCAATAAAATATCACACAGTAGCCCATCACAGTTTCCTAAATCCAGAGGTGGCGTCTTCAGTGTCTTGTTTTGCCCAACCAACATTCCAAATCATTTTAAATTTACTATTACTTATGACAAAGAAAATCAGCAGCAAGAACTAGTTTACCTGTCGATTGACTGATGGATTACTCAGCTAATCTTTTCCTTATCTGTACTTTATCAGAAAACGCTAATATGCTCCATCCAGAAATCCTTAATTAATTTGAAATAGTTCAACCATATATTCTAAAATAAATGTGTTGTCTTCTGCAGATGAAACATAGCAGGACTTTGGTTTTCTATTTATCGTAACATGATTTATGACTGAATGGTATAACCCACGTTGACTCTGCAGCTGCTCCTGACCCAGATTTGCTCAGACAGCAACAGATCCATCTCAAGAACGCTGGCTGAAATGCGTCATTAAACCTTCCCCGTACTCCCAAATGACAGGGGAACATGAGAATTCTCCTTGGAGAGCCGATATGTATTTTGCATCAACAGAGCTGCCTCAGTTTGAAGGACTTGCAGATGTGTTGGAGCGGCTGCAGGCTTGCTTTGGTGTTTGGCCCTCTGTTTCTATCCAGCTTACTGTATCAGATGAGGGAGGTTTCTTGGCATTTTCACCTGCCTGGAAAGTTACTTTAAAACATCAAGGGTTTCCTAAGTGCTTCTTTTGTTTATGGGTATTTTGGGAAGTCAATTTTGCAGCTCTTAAGCTTTCATATACTCTAGTCCCCAAGGCCGGAAGTGTACAGTATGCTGACAGATGAATTTCACAAGTCTTTTTAAGAAGTTTGAAACGGGACACCAGTTGACCCAAGTGTGGTATGAAATACTCGATTAGCGGCTACTGTAAAATGCCCAAATATTTTCACTGTATCCATCAATTTGTTGCACGGAAGCTGGATCCAATCTCTAGGATTATAGAAAATGACTTGGAACATTTTCTTCCATTCCTGCAAATGAGCAGTATCAGTAGCCATGCCAAACACAATATCCAAAGAAATGGAGATCCACCATAAACACTGCTTCGAGTGAAGATACCGTAACATTTCGAGGAGACGGATAATCTGTGTGTGATTTGGCTTTTTTACCGTTACGTTGTGTATGTAAAACTGAGTGGCTGTGTGTGGTTTTATGAATTTATTTTTTCTCTTTGTCTCACTCTAGCTGCCTCTGAGGGGAGAGTCAACGGCGGGGAGGATTTCTTTCAGAAGGTGAGTGTGTAGTCTACACTTGGATAGTGTTTGCTTTGTCTTTGGGTTTGCGTTCAAGCACACTGAGCAGCCCTTCTCTCTTGGTAAGGGAGCAGATGTCAGGTGCTCCTCCAGTCACTTGCAGTTACAAATCAAAGCAAACAAAAACAGCAGAACAACACTGACGTTAAGTCTCTCCAGGGCTTTGATGCTGTAACACAGCTGACACAACACTGTGGGCCTTTCTCCCTTACATAAGTATACCATAATATACCAGATCATCTCTCCAGTTTAAAAAGAGGGGGAGGTTAAACACAGACCTCCTCCGGCCACCATTGCCTCATTAATTTTCCTTTTGTCACTGATTTAATTGTTATTGCTCTGAAGCTTCATTACATGCAGTAAAATGACGATTTGCCTCAGTGATCTTAAATAGTCTTGAATGGGTTTTTATAATCAACTTCTTCACGTTGTCTCACTGGTTCCCATTGATCACTCAAGTGTGGGACCCTGTCTGGTTTTAGATGTCTCCTGTTGTGTCTTAATTAGTTCTTTTTATTAAATAATGGTCTTTCATATAGGTACAAGGATTAGTTTTTGTTCTATAAAAAGCTCCATGTCTCTATCAATGAAATTATTCTCGAACATTCATTAATGATCCTACAGTGACTTTCTTTAGTGTTTATTTCTAAAAACTATAATGTATCAATTTCCATAGAAATGTCTGTTTCAGATCAAACAGATATTGCAAATAAAAAAAATATGGTGATAAAATGTTTTGCCATATAGTCCAACCGTAATACTGTTCATTACACAGTTCATTTGTATTTATGAAGCATCATTATGAGGGAAAGCAACCATTAACATTACATGAGACAGTGACTGTGTTCATGAACTGGCAAACAAATTACCTTGATCTGCTCCATTTGTTTAATTAATGAATATGCGTGTGTGATTTGCATTGAAATGTATTGAGATAAAACTAATCACATGGTACTGAAAATAAAAACAATTGCATTTTCAACAAAGTTAACCGTTAACACGAATTTAATTTTGATAGCAGTTACTAAGAAAGTATCTTGTATTTCAAGTGAATTTGTTCTTGTTTAAAATTCCTGAAAAGTTTCCCGAATATGTTAAACTCCCTCTATAGTATGTTAATGGATTATAATGGGAAAAAAATGATGGACAGCGGTTTGTTTTGGCATTCCTCTTTTGTCTATTTTCCATATTTGGGTTTGGAGGTTAGGAAGCTGAGTTAAATGTCAAAGAAGGAGGCAATTTAGCTGTCCCTGAATCAGTTTTCAAAAACCAAGTAATGCAAACCAGGCGCCTTAAGATTCCGCTCCTTGGAATTTTAACAAGGACTCTAGATATGCTGTAGTTCTGTTTCCACCTCTTTGGTTTGGATATAACTATAGTGTTTAAGATATCCAGTGTAGGTGTCTGCCATCACTCCACAAAGCTTAAGCAAAGTACGGCTGTTGCTGTATTGACTTTGCCACTCATGGCTTTTAACATCTCTGTATTAAATATTGTCACAGCTCGTTCAAAGAAACGGTGGTTACTAAGGTTTGAATTTTCAATTAGAAATTAGTGTGCAGCTGTTTGGGTTGGTAGGCTGGCGAAGAGCAGTGAAGGAGGAGTGCTAAAGTCATGTTTTTATTGTAGAATTTCCATTTGGATAACTCTGTATAGTTTCCCTCTGATAGCGTGATCACCATACGTGCCCCATTAAAGCCAGGAAAATAAACACAGAGTGCGACTGTGGAACAGTATTGTTGAAAGCAAATGGATGAGGTGTGTGAAATACCTTGAAGTTGATGAACATGGAAACTCTTAGTTGGGACTGCTTCCTGCCTGTCCAGCACACCCATCTACCACACACACACTCAGTGAGACTATTAAAGTACATGCATAGCAGCTCTGTCCCTCACATATGGAAGCATATGGTCATTTTTGACGCACACACTTTTACTAACTAGGAGATTTCGTAGTCACCTCAGCAGTGAGATTCAAAGTTAAGTTGCTGACGAGAGCAACATAAAATGGTCCACCCCGCACTTTTTCCCCAGGGCCTGTTGCTGTGGTTGATCAAACCCTCTTACTCACTGTCTGTTGGACTTCCTTTGAGTCCAGAGTAACATTTTGTAATAGAGAGCAAACACTCCACCCTCTTCATGTAGTCAATGAAAAAGTAAAGAGGATAGTAGATAAACTGGGGGACACAAGAGGGTGCCACAGCTGGGAAATTACCTATGTGTAAGTCCCTGCTGCTCACATGGGGAAATCTCACCAGCTACATGTCGCTTTTTTTCAGTCTTTGTTTTGGTCTCCTGTCTGTCTTGTGTTTTCCCTCCTGCTCTTCCCTCGTTCCTCTTCTTCCTCCTGGTGTTTTAACATTATTAAACCACTGGTGTGTCATTGTTATCAGTCTAATATAACAAGGGGATTTTTTCTGCAAATAAAGTGCTCGACTGTAACAGAAAACGTGTGTCAGTGAGCAGTTCAGCACACAGTTGTGCAGTGAACATTTTGGACTGTGAACTGTTGGGAGTGTCAAATCATGGCACAGACCACAAAGCTGTTTGGAGGGCTGTGAAGAAGTCGAGTCGTGGGACGGCAAAGAGCCTAGAAGCTCGTCTGGTTGAGCCGATAACTGTACACTACTGAAGAGCTTGGAGTGGATTTGAGTTGAGAAGATGCCTTTGAACCCTTAGCGAGTTCATGTCTGATCCCCCTTCCATCTGTCCTTCCCAGGAGTTGTGGCTCAGTAAATAATGCCAGGCGTGATATATAAGTGCCAGTGCACTCAGATCTCAGGCCAGGCATATTTCATTTCATTTGGTTCATAGCACTGAAGCTATGAACTATGCTATGAAGATCTTGTATTTCACTGCACTGACACACAGTAAATAGGAAAACTTAAGTCTGTCAGGATGAAATATTTGGTTGGCATAAAGTTGTGAGATGTTTGAAATAACATGGTCAGTACAAGCACCATCAAAACAAAACATATAAAAAAAGTTTTTTTTTTAAATTAGTTTATAAGGACCTCCTTATAATGTGTGTTGCTTTTTCATATAACCAAGGTGTAATAGAGCTTTAACTGCTAGTTAGCACTGGGATTGTTTACGTGAACTCAGTTATGGCTGTTGAGTCTTGTGGGGATAGTTCAGTCCATGCTGTCAACTTCAAGCTCTGTCGTTCCCTCTGTCAGTTTCTTAAGTCTGATCACCACCTTTTTACACACACCCGAACTGCCCTCTGTGTCCCCCCCTCCAAAACACACACAGACACACACACATTCCAGCTGAATCAACAGCTGCACCATTGCAGTGCAGGCCAGGAAACATGTCTCTGCCATGTTGATTGCTGCTGTGCTATACGTACACACACACACACAGTCACGTGTGTTGAGCAGATGTGTCTCTCTCTCTCTCTCTCTCTCTCTCTCTCTCTCTCTCTCTCTCTCTCTCTAATGATATCCTGTTTGATTTCATGTACAGCTCTCCACACGTCTGCATACACCATACACCAGCTGCAAACCTCTAGGAACCGATCATCATGTCAAGGTTGTGCCATGAAACTGATCAGAACTATAGTCATTTATGTTTTATTCATTTCAGAAAGGGTGGGGTAGCAGAGAGGAAAGGGTGGAAATGTATAGGTAACTTAATTTGTGTAAATACCTTGTCCCATTTGAGAGGTATTTGCTAGCCCCTTCATAAAAATAAACTCCATCCACCCTTTAAAATGGTGTGTGGTCTGTCAGAAATCAGTCCCATCTGCAGGACGCTGCCAAGAACAGCAATGCTGGACAGGAAACCGGTCTCTCTGAACAAGGCCCTTTTTGAGGAAAAACTTGATGAGGCATAGGCCATAAAGTTTGATCATTTTAGTAAAGTATAATTGTAGTACTTCTATTATGTTACTTTTGTAATTTTTATTATGACCTTTTACTGTATTGTATATAACTTGTTTCTACATAGTTTCTTTAAAAATACTGAAAAAGACATTTCCATTTGTAAATAAGCATAATTTAACAAATGGAACTCACATCAGTCATCTACCATTTGCTCCCACATTGCAACTGTAATTTCAACATCCTCTGAGAGGTTATGGCAGTGTTATATTTTTTTAGTTTGTGGTTTTAAATTGAACGCCTTAGTGACATAATCCAGACAAATCATTGCAGAAGAACAAAGCCAAAAACATGGGGAAAAGGAGGCAAAAGTAAAGGAATTTCTCCTTATCACTGGGAACAGAATGTCCTTTTAATGCTGTTGTGACACATCTAGCTGTTGGTGTGAGCATATGACTTCATGGGTGATGGAGAAAAAAGTTTGCATTTAGTTACTGTGTATTTGTGACTTTCTCATATCATTTGTGCCTCGGACTACTGTGAAACCCAGTAACACAGAACTCATCAGATTTCAGGTTCAACCATTCTGAGTGAATAGACTGATTATGTTATGGCAGCACTTCTGATAATATTGCAGAGAAGAGGAATGGGAAGGTTTCCAATAGGAGGACATTAGTGGGGGATCATTAGCATGCTGGACACGAAAGCTGGAACTTTTTTCATCTTGGTTACTCACTTTGATGATACCACTGAAGAATTCTTTACAAAAATAGTTGCACATGATCATCTGAAAGGAATTCTCCTTTATTTTCATTGCAAAAATCATACCAACATTCCTTTTGGTGATTCATTCAATAGAAACTAGACGTAAACGCAGAGCCACAAGCAGGAGAAGTCATGAGAATGACTGGAGGAGTGTTTTCTCTACAATTAGATAATGATAATGCTAAAAGATATGTAACTTAGACCAAGAGCTTACGAGGGGGAGGAAGAATCTAATAAAACATCAATAAAGACATTTTTGTTGTACAAATGTGTTTTAGCAATGATTTTCTTGGCAAACAAAAATCTGTTTTACGAGTTTTTCTGAGAAATGCAGAATCCTGTTTTGCTAGAGAACAGACAAACTCACCTTTGAAGAAAGAGTTCTTAATTTTATGCTGAGAGAACAGAGAGAGACTCAAAAATAACTCACAGCTTGCTTTGATAAATTGAATGGTGCTAAATGAAAGTTACATTTCTGACTTCTGACTGTTAGTGGCAGAATAATGCCACGGGCACATCCATTCTGTTGCTCGTCTTGGCTGGATTTTTTAAATGTGATTATGGCATGTTGTAAAAAAATCAGTGAGGCTTGAAAGGGCTTCCAGTCAACCATCATGGATTCTTAAGTATGTAGCTGCAGAGTAAAGAAACCCGCACATCAGGCCTTTCAGAGATGTCTCACTGTTGTAAAGGTGTGTGAGACAGTGGCAATGTATAGGCTGTCAGGATTTGTTATAAAGGATGCCAAACAGACCAAGCTACTTTCAGAAATGCATATAGAGGAATTTGAGCACTTCCCTTTTCGATTTGTGCACCATATCCCCTTGGAATACAGGCTATAATTCTTATTATTCTGCAACGAAAAATAGCAGATGTAATTTAAAAACATTTAAAAAAAAAAATGAAGTCTGTGAATTGCTGTAGCCATGCCAATAGGTCTAACAACATCTAATCTTCACTGGGAGCACTGATCACTTTTAATACACCCTCTCTCCCATTTAAGTTACAATACATGGCTCGTTGCTTAATGCACTGGACCGCCAAGGAATATTAAGTGGCGCCTGCTGCTCATGTAATGGCTTGAAGCAGTCCTCGGTTGCTTGATTACATGACTGAAACTTTGAGAAAGTCTTCTTTGCTCTGAAAACACAAACCCCTGGAAAGTATTCAAACAAACAAAAGGCCGCAGGACCTTTTGTGAAAACAAGGATAGTGCACATCGAGGACAGAGTCATTAGGACAGAGCATGTGAAGTTATCATTTTTTGGAGGGTTTGACAGTTTTTCCCCTTGTTCCCCTGCTTTGCTGAAAAGAGGAGCAGGAGGTTGGTTAATAGATTCCCCATGATTGGAACACTGACAGCGTCTTGACCAGCTCCTTAGTCTATATTTTTATTTTTTTTTTGTACTGCAAGCAGTTTGCTTTTATCACACATGCTCCTGGTTACGATGACTAGACTTGTCAAAGGGCTCTCTCATAGATTGCTGTTGGCATTTTTCACATGTTCCAAAGCCAAGTGTACTCAATGTTTTTTTTGTTTTTTTGGTGGTTTTACTGTGGGTGGAATTGGGTGTTGATCGGAAACAAAGCAATGTCTGGAAACATATAAGCTTATATCACCTGACATGTTTAAACTGGACTCACAGCTTCTTTGACTTCTCTGGCTTCCATAACCTAAAGACGATTTTGTTTTTGTGGCAATTTTAACGTTCTGCCTCACTTTTTATCATGTAAAGCTCTTTTTGTGCAACTGTTGACTGCTAATACCTTGTTTCATATGCTATCTAAAGACAACAATATGAATGCTTGCAAGTACAAGAGAAGCAGCGAAGAGTTGTCCACATTTCAAGCTAAGCCAAAGCCACAAAATTCCACAAAGGTCCTATATAATACTGACTAGAGCGCAGTGGATACTAGGATTTTGGGACCAATACTGGTATTAAAATATTAAATAATTATGATCAACATAATTTATCATGTATATGTATTTTATATGCTGATAAATTATTATCCTTCTGCCAACTCACATTAGTTAGCCGTTTCTGCCTGCTAACACATAGAATCTGTCAATACTGATATGTGTGATAAGCTAATGTCTGCCGTCCTTCACTTTTACAGGTAATGGATGAGACCCAAACGCAAATAGCCTGGCCGTCCAAACTGAAAATCGGAGCGAAGTCCAAAAAAGGTGAATATTGTTGTTTTTTAAAATCCCATATTGAGATTATTCTTATGTTAAAACCATGTAGTTTTCCCATTGCTTTTGCCTTGCACAACTTGAGTGTTAGGTGAATGATGTCTCTACAAAATGAATAAATCTGAAGTCAAATAAATGTTTAACTTGCCATGCATCAAAGTCCATAAGCTCAGGCATACATTTTCATGACTTTGCTTAAATGTTTTTCTTCAATATCTTTTCACTACATCTAACAGAAAAGCAATGCTCGCAAGTTATTTCTAAGATGTGCAGCAACAAAGCTAACAGCTAACGGTTGAATCTTAAGTGATAATATAGAAAGTCTACACACCCCTGTTAAAACGCCAGGTTCTTATGATTATGCAAAATAATGAGACAAAGATAAATCATGTCAGAACGTTTTCCACCTTTAATGTGACCTATAATGTGAACAATTCAATAGAAAAACAAACTGAAATCTTCGAGGGGGGGAAAATGAAAAATAAAAACCTTACAATAACCTGGTTGCATAAGTGTGCACACCCTCTTATAACTGGGGATGTGACTGTGTTCAGAATTAACCAATCACATTCAAACTCAAGTTAACTAGAAGTCATTACAGACCTGCCATCATTTAAAGTGACTCTGATTAATCACAAATAAAGCTCAGCTGTTGTAGTAGGATTTTCCTGATATTTTCTGAGTTGCATCTCCGAGCAAAAGCCATGGTCCGCAGAGAGCTTTCAAAGCATCAGAGAGATCTCATTGTTGAAAGATATAAGTCAGGAGGTGGGTACAAAAGAATTTCCAAAGCATTAGATATACCATGGAACACAGTGAAGACAGTCGTCATCATCAAGTGGAGAAAATATAGCACAACTGTGACTTTACCAAGAACTGGAAGTCCCTCCAAAATAGATGAAAAGACAAAAAGAAAACTGGTCATGGAGGCTTCCAAGAGGCCTACAGCAACATTAAAAGAACTGCAGGAATTTCTGGCAAGTACTGGCTGTGTGGTACATGAATGTGCTATGGGATAGGGTGGCAAGACAGAAGCCTTTTCTTACAAAGAAAAACATCCAGGCACGGCTGAAGTTTGCAAAAACAAACATCAAGTCCCCCAAAAGCATGTGGGAAAATGTGTTATGGTCTGATGAAACCAAGGTAGAACTTCTTGGCCATAATTCCAAAAGGTATGTTTGGCGCAAAAAAAACTCTGCACATCACCCAAGGAACACCATACCCACAGTGAAGCATGGTGGTGGCACCTTCATGCTTTGGGGTTGTTATTCTTCAGCTGGAACCAGGGCCTTATTCATGGTGGAGGGAATTACGAAAGGTTCCAAATACCAGGCATTTTTGGCACAAAACCTTCAAGTGTCGGCTAGAGGAAGTTCACCTTTCAGCATGACAACGACCCAAAGCACACATCCAAATCCACAAAAGCATGGCTTCACCAGAAAGGGTTAATGTTTTGGAATGGCCCAGCTAGAGCCCAGACCTGAATCCAATTGAACATCTGTAGGGTGATCTGAAGAGGGCTGTGCACAGGCGATGTCCTCGCAATCTGACAGATCTGTAGCGCTTTTGCAAAGAAGAGTAGGTAAATATTGCCACATCAATATGTGCCATGCTAATAGACTCCTATCAAGAAAGACTGTCGGCTGTAATAAAATCAAAAGGTGCTTAAACAAAGTATTAGTCTAAGGGTGTGCACACTTATGCAACCAGGGTATTTGAGGTTTTTTATTTTTCATTTTTCCCCCTCAAAGATTTCAATTTGTTTCCCAACTGGATTGTTCACATAATAGGTCACATTAAAGGTGGAAAAAGTTCTGACATGATTTATCTTTGTCTCATTATTTTACATCATAA